>VYYJ01000240.1:0-77959 GCA_021029165.1 Cyphoderus albinus
GTCCATAAAGTATAATATTTTATATCCACTTTCGCTCATTAACCCTAAAAGGTACGAAAATCCACTTTGCCTTGCTATTTCCATTGATTGCCGAGCTGACACGTTAATTAATGCATATTTAAACCTTAAAACTACAAATGATAAAGTCAAATCGGAATCTGTCTTGAAATTTTATAAATAGAATACCTACGTTATCGGAACTGCGTTTTATGCTTCAGTTTTAATTTGGCAACGTCAAGCTCAGGATTTTAAGGTCATTTACATACATGTAAATGTGGAAATTCAAGCAGCATCCATCCGAGCAGAAGTAGAGAGAGAGCAGAGCAAACCGGAGTAGAAAAAGGGCTGATGACATGACACGGCATGACATGACATGACATACCTAGGTATAAACTTTAATTAACATCCTTCATGTTGATGTTGATGGCGCATTCCAATTGTCATTTGTATTCCGACTGCTCGCTGCTTTCATCGACAACGGGAAGGGACGTGGATTTCACAAAAGCTTTGATTGAACGAGGGCTTAGTCTGCATATTTTATTGGTGGCAATATGCTCGTTATTGTCAAGAGAAGCGATTCCACCGCTGCTGGTTGAAGGTGTAGCGCTGTCTAAGGATTTTGCTTGGTGCAAGTGCGAGTCAGAAGCTGTGGCACTGGTAGCAGAAGCAGCATCGGAGTGCTTCTCCAATGCCGAGGAGGAAGCGACTTGTGCTGGAGTAATCGTTACGAAATGGTCTCCCACGAACTCGTCTGAAGACGGCATCTTGCAAATTACGGATTTACTGGAGATTGGATGGGACGTAATAACTTGAGCCCTGGTCCAGGCTAAATTGTCTTCGGATACCCCGTGATATGGGTCTTCCGTTTAATAACTGGTGGGCCACCTTCATAAATTAAAAAATAATATTCCATTACATATTAGACGTAACATTTTTGTGGGGCATGGGGCATTAAGACATTTTTGTTTAATCGCTTACCTGTTCCGAAGGAGAAAGGCAGCGGACAGACTCTCCGTGGATTAAATTGAAGCTGGCCCCACCAGGTTTTCCCAGAAGTGGTTCGAGTCGGTTGTGGGTGGTAATTTCATGAGAACTGGAACGTCGTTCTCTGAACATGGCACGAGTCGCTTGAAGTTCTTCTTCTTCACTGGGATACTTTCCGATTAAAATCGTGGGAGAATAAAAATTTATCAAATTAAATCACAGTTTACAACAATCAATATGTAAGTATTTGGGCCATTCATCTACGTCGTTGATGATGATGATGAATTTTGCTTAGTTGATGAAGTGAGGTTTGTAGTTTTACTATTGGACGATATGCAAAGCTAATTCTTACCTTTCCCGTTCTCCCATAGATGATAAGTCGCTCATCAAACCCATGAGCATCCCTGTGAAAGAGTTTCAGAAATAAATCACAAAATCATATAGGAGGTAGACTTATGAAATGAAACATTAATAGAAGCTGGAATGATAATAATAAATTACTTAGGGTCAGGAGGAACCGGAAGTTCCTTCTCGAATCCGTTTTTACCCAGTAACCAATAAGTGGGCATTTTCCCTTTCCCTTTGATTTCAGTATTTCCCCTGTATTCCATGAGGAGAAAAATGTAATATTAATCAAAGTGAGACTAGAGTCTCCCAATGATATTGTGCTCATTAAGCGGAACATATTCGATACTTAATTACCTGTACTCGATTTTGAACCCGCCGATGCATTCCAGCTTCACTTTTGTGTTTTCAGATATATGAATCCTCCAAGGAGCACCTAGAACAATCGGAATAAATAGAAATGTATGAACTCGGGTCTAATATCCGACTTCCTCTGACTCATGAAAGTGGAAAATGTGTTTTTGTCTCCCACAAGAGTTATGTTTTATGAATCCACTGCCACCGGAAAATGATAATAATAATAAGATTCAAGTGGTTTTATCTGAATTTTCTCTATCTACCTGTTGACTCCATTCTGGACGCGGTGTTCACGGTGTCTCCGAAAAGACAGTACCTGTAATAATAATAAAATAAATTGTAAGCAAAGAAGCTAAAGAAGCGCTCATAGCGCGTAATAGAGCCGAAAATCACTGCGTTTTTTCGAAACCTTGGCATGGTCAGGCCCACCACCCCAGCACAACACGGTCCTGTTCCCATTCCGGAGGATGAAAGTGAAGTGAAGCGATAAAAGTATAAAATGCGTTCACATTAAGGGAGAAATAAGTGAAATGGAATGGAAATAAAAGGAGATCATTTCAATTGCAAGATGTCTCCATTTCCATTAAATAAAATGAGTGCAAAAATTACCGGTATGGAGTCCTATCCGCACGCGGAGTGATGTGTATGGCAAATGACGAATTCTGAATTTTCCACTTTCGTGCAGCAGGTCCAAAGCCATTGTGGCTATTTGATCGGCGTGATCTGGGCTGCGGATGGGTGCGCCTCCCACACACATGTAAGCATCTCCTATAGTCTCCACCTAAAGATAAACGCTTTATTTTAACCGTATTCTATATACTCTAACTGTACTGAACATTTATCGGTTCATGAAAAACAAAATGATAAAAAAAGAAATGGACGCAGATGCACTAGTCCTTTTTTGTAAGGAAAGGGGATTTCATTATATTAGAGTAGAGTTGGAGCGTCTCTAAATGTCTAACTTTACCTTGTAAACGTTGTAGTCATTGATGGTGGCATCAAAGCAAGTGTACAGATCGTTTAGTAAGTCCACAACTTCAAATGGGGTCGAATAGGCAGAGATCGTGGTGAAACCGACGATATCGGAAAAATAAATGGTCACTTCAGAAAATTCTTCGGGATCCACTGGAAGACCGAGCTTTAATTTTTCAGCAACAGTGCTATTAAGCAAAATAATGCATGAGATCGATCAAACAGGGAAAAGAAACTATACAATACAAAGTTTTATACAGGAAGAGGAAATGATTTTCACTATTTTTACTTTCACATGCTCGAATCTGCACATAGTGGAGATTAACAAAGTTTTAAAGGGTACAATTGTCACGTATTAGAATTGGATTGTCTTCACACTTGGGATTTTCTCGTGTTTTTCGAGTAATGTGAGAAATTGGAGAAATAAAAGTAGATAAAAATACGGCAGGAGAAAAGTACCTGGGAAGCATTCTATTCAACAGTTGTTCCGTCTTCTTCTTTTCCAAGTCTAGTTGCTCAGTTCGCTCGCGAATCAGCTCTTCCAGGTTATTACTATACTTTTCCAACATCTGGAACATCGTATCCACAATGTTTGCTTTCCTGTATGAAAGGAATTTTTAAAACAAATTACTCTAATGTGTCCAATGATTAAATTCCTCTGTTGACCCACAGGTTCTCGGTGTCGGTGAAATTATGTGTGAACCCAAAGCCAACATTATTTGACAAAGTCACTTTTAATTACCTGCAATGCACCAGGGGCAAAGAGAGTTTACAGGAAAAATGTTTATATAAGCATAAAATGAAAGGGAATCTTTTACTAGGTTTGCTTTACAGCTTAAATTACAAAGTGAGCTGAAAAAGAACAGAGAAAAATCTCCAAACTCCAAACTCATTTCTTGATTAAAGCAGTCGCACCACTAAAGCCACTGGGATTTTTGAAGCCACATTAATTAGATTGAACTTCTCATGAGACCTACATTACGGTAAAGCTTCCGTGAAGCGTCATTTCTGTCCGGTGCCTATAAAACATGAGTAAGGCTGAACGGACCCAGAGTTGCACTTTTTAGTAATTCAAGTGAGAAATGAAGTATTGAGAATTTTTATATCATTCTGCCATTATAAATATTGAACAAACAACAAAATATTATTTTTTACTTTCACCCACGTGCGTATGATTGTCGGGAAATGGGTGGAGATAGAAAGCTGGCAACGTGATTTTTAAATAAATCAGTCAAAAATGTTTTGCAATTTGCAATCCCTGTCTTCCCATGAAGTCATAACATTATCCGTCCGGAAGCATTTTTAAGAAGTAGTAAAAATAGCATTGCTAGGAAAAGTAGTAATAAATGATATTTACTATTATTATTACTGACTTGTGAGTAGAAACAGAATAAAAAAACCATCACATTTCTCACTGAGAGAAAAAAACATGGGAAATTGAATTGTGGTGAAAGTTGTTAGTTTTTGATGCTCGTGTGGATATGGGCTTTCACTTCTCCTCCCTTCCCATTTTCATGTCTCAGGGGCATAAAACCACAAACAAAAACTGTCAGTTCGATCTATTTCAGACGAAGAGGAGGAGGATCACAAAATAAATGTTCCCTTCACTCACCCAGGAGAAAGTAAAAAGCATATTTTATTTTATTTTACTATTACCATTTGCCGTGGCTGAGATAAAAAGCAAGCATGCCATGGAACGTTACAGTCTTCCAGTTGACTGCACTACGTTTTGCAAAGGAATTCGAGGAAGCCAGAAAAGGGGACTTAAGTTTACCGAGGAGGAGAGTGAGTAATAATAATAAGTAAGAGAAACCGTATTAAATTTAAGTAAATATAATACGACAGAAAAGAAGTAGAAAGAAAGTATTTGCTCAGTTGGCTCTGGCTCCGAGTCATTTCATTCCACTTTCCATTTTCTTTTCTCATTTCTGAAAGTTCATTGTGGACAATCCTCTAACAAAAATGCTCAGTCCTGCAGGTTTCTGTCACTTCTTTGCTCACCTCACCTTCTATTTTTCAATTTCCCATAAGTAAAAAATAAAATATTGAAATCTGTTTAGAAGAGGCAAACCGCGGTGATACGTTTCAGCTTACTTGAAAAGAAAACTGGACTGATTATTAAACCGGAAAATGAAGTTCATGGAGCTGCAACTGTAGAAGGACAAATCGAATTCGAATGAAGCTGTCATCTCATTAGTTTCGGGAGAAAAATCTTTATAAATACATACTGATAGTCAGTCCTTGTTTGATACGATAGCCATAACAGTTATAGAATATTAGAATGAGAATCATTTTTATATGATATGATGGTAGCTATAAAAGTATAGTGTATCATGCAATCACGTAACAATAATCCCAAGTCAAGCCACACAGTGACAGATGGCCGCTGGAAATGTACAATGTATGTGCCATAAAAAGCCCTCTTTCGAGATGAAAAGTGAAAACGCATTAAAGCAAAAAAAAAGTCGACGTGACGTGCATTTGTGGTGGTATAATATTTCCGCTACGTTACGTTATGATATTATGACACACTATATTAAAGGAAAAATCACACGAAGGTGGCAAAAGTTTTCACTACTTTTTCTTTCTATCTTGCAGTATATTTGCAAAAAAAAATCGCAAAACTTTGTGGACTAACTCGACAGAAAATGTGTAATAATTGAATTGTGGAGAAGAAAAGGACAAGGGAAGTGAAAAGGAGTAATAAGAAGTGAAGCAATAACTGCTTGTTAAATGTGTGCACAGCTCAAACATGAAAAAGTATGGGAGAATATCCCGTTACGAACCAGTCGTTCAACATCATGTTATGCTATTACTTGCAGTATATGTATTTGCAAAAAAAAAATCGCAAAACTTTGTGGACTAACTCGAAAGAAAATGTGTAATAATTGAATTGTGGAGAAGAAGGGAAGTGAAAAGGAGTAATAAGAAGTGAAGCAATAACTGCTTGTTAAATGTGTGCACAGCTCAAACAAGAAAAAGTATGGGAGAATATCCCGTTACTAACCAGTCGTTCAACATCATGTTATGCTATTTTCAACTCATGAGAAAACTAACCTGCCATGGTTAAGAGTTTTGAAGAGGTCATGAATGACCGTAAAATCCGGTCGCATGTCTGGTTGTTCTGCCCAACATTGGCGCATTATATTAATCGCTTCTGGTTGAGCTAGATTTTTGCTAACAGAAGGTCGAATGAGAGGCGGAGGATTTTTCACTTTCTCCAGGATTTCTATATACACAAAAAAGGGAAACGATAAAAAGTATTAAATATGTATACATGGGATTAAGTGGGCAGTTAACTTATCTTAATAGACACTTTATTATGATCAACAGGGTCGATCTTGTACTGTTACTACATAAAGGTAAAAGTCGCACAAGAGCATTTCACACATTTATCATGCAACCACAATATTTATTCATATTTAATTCACGCTTTAAAACGATTGTTTTTGTTCCAGTTCTTTTGATGTTACTAAAACTGAAAATGGTGAACAAGTGAAAAATAAGAGAGCAAATGAAACGAGCAAACTCCATGAATAACGGAATTGCTCACCACAGGAATTCTACGTTTTCCCATTAATGCCTACTAAAGTACCATAACGGATGTGGGTAAGTGAAATGTGTTCATGAAAAACGAAAAGAAAATACCTTCGGGAGACAAAGAGATCATGCAGTAAGGTTCGCCACGAACAAGAATTTCTTGCATAATTATTGCAAAACTGTATACATCTCCAGGTTGACTTCCATGTCTCAGGGTTTCATCTCTCAAATGTTCAGGAGCTGTCCACAGGAGTTCTAATAAAGTAATTCCATTTTCAAAATTTAATACCTAACCGAATGTAAAATTGTAATAAAATGTGTCGTAACATACAAATGTTATTGAAATGTCACGTTTTCAATAATGAAAGTTTCACCAACTCCACACAGTCACAACACGAGACCATTTCAACGGAAAAAGGAGAGAGATTTTTTTGCAAACAACTTGCCTTTTGGGCTTCTTTGGGGAAGCGTGAGACCTTGCGTGTGATGCAAGGAGAGAATTCCATAATCTGTTATTTTCAGTACCCATCTCGCGTCAATAACGCAGTTGTAAGAGGTCAGGAAGCCGTGTACTCTCACCAGACTCGAATGGAGATATCTCATTCCCTAAAAACACAATTTAAAAGTTTTAACTTTTATTATTTCACAATTAAGAAATCATTTGGTGCTTGGTTCCGTTTCTACTGATGTTCAGTGGACTGCAGCCGAAACATTTTGTTCGCATCTGCGTTTATCTCGCAAGAGATGATGATGTTCCTTTGAGAGTTTCATATTTTTTGTTTTATTTACTTCCCATGCATGCCTTTGACTTCATTGGAAGGAAGAAATAAATAAATTTCCATTCCCAAGTAGTAATATGGTTATGAAAGTAGAGTTCGAAAGAGCTATTCGTTCTTTTTCTGCCTGTAAATATTTCTTAGAAATGGTGACAGCTCCTTGAATACGAATAATCTCATGTTTCTCTAGCATAAAACTGAAAAGTGGCTGTTGTGAATAGTAATAGAGCATTTAACTTTCGAACGCATTTGGATAGTGTGGAAGAAGAGAGTAACGCTGAGGGAACACTGAATAAATAACAAACACACACAAAGTGAGATCAGGTGTTTTTCTTTTGAGGAAAAAAATAGACTCTTTTTCCACGAAAGTTTATTTTTTGCTTTCTTATTTCCCCCATACGTCAACCTAATGTAAAATAGATATATCAGTTAAAAAGAAAGTTTTTTCTTGCTTCCACTTCTCCCCTGGCTGGCTGTCTTTTGTATGTTTGGGGTGGTAGTGGTAGTATCGGAAGTAGCTAACCGGAAAATTAGTTATTATTTTTATTATTATCAGTAGTGCCTTGGATTGAAAAGGGCAGCCACCTCTCGTTTTAGCTTAGTAATTTGAAGAAACTTCTCTCGCATCCATTTCCCCATTAATGGGACCGGGGACTTTTTTTTAAGCTTAATCAAATCTCTCCTATTTCGGGAAGCGATGAATGAATGATAAGCTGTAAATGTGAGTTAAGAGGTTTGGAGAAGAAACGCAATCCATTATGCTCTATTTATATATCCCCTTATCCTGTGTCCCGTGACATTAATGTTAGACGGGAAGTTCTTAGGGATCAACTGAATTATAAATGATTTAATGTAAAATAAATTGTAATGCACAATAATGTTAAAACTCTGTCAGGGTCTCTTTCTTTCATACTTAACAGTCATTTACATAATGAAGCACCTAAGTATACCTACAGAGAAGATTTTGTGGACGGAAGTCATTTTCAGTACCTTTAATAGAGCACCATGTAAATGGCACTGTTTTTCCAAGAAAGAGGATGAAAGAAATGGGTACAACGTTTTGATGCCTACTCTCATAATTATCATAAAAGACATGAAGTGACATTATGACATCATTTTCTCCAGATGACTTGTTTTGTGCTTGACATGAGGCGGAGAAACTGAGAAAAGGGTGAACTAGCAATGGCAAACAGAACGTTTTCTCTTTCTCGAATTTTTCTTTGCATTTTTTACAGCCTGCTAGTAAAAATTGATGATGACTTGATGACTTTCACAGTTGAGGAGTTTTGTATTTTCTCCGGAGGGAGAAAATTAATGACTATAAACGATGCTTTGCCGCTTCTATTCCAGCTTCTGCTCCACTTTTTGTCTTTGTCTTTATTGCTTTAACTCTACCTTTTCTATCATTTTCTTTTCTTCTTATTCTCCTTACCCGAACCAAGTCTGTGAGAAGTGAGAGCTTGAAGGCCCAGTCCAACTTGATATCTTGCTGCTTGATAATGTCGTGGAGGGAGCCGCGACTGCAGTATTCCCATACCAGTGCTGGAATCCCTTCTACCAGGCAGCCTATCAATGGGTTAAGGTTTTCGTGACGAAGACCGTGAATCTATGGAAGGAGCAAATAAAATATTTTCATGGGTACATGCCTGCTAATTCTCGTACTCAATTAACGCAGTATTATTCGCTCTCGAGCAGCGTTTGTGTTCAAGTTTTAGAGTTGTACTTCTAATGGAATTATGAAGAAAATAATAATACATCTAAGGATTTAAAACAATAGAATTCATCAAGTTCTTTTCATGTGACTCTGAATGAGGTTATAAAATGCAGAATGGCTTCACTTCGCTGAGCCAGAGAAGAAAGTTGTAAACTAAAATGGTGCTAAACTAAAAATAAAACTCATCCATCCGCATTTAAATTTGTTTGTTTGTAGGATTAGAAAGAGCGAAGGAACGCGAGATAGAGAATGTCAGCGGAGAAATAAAAAAGAGTGTAAAATTGAATTAAATGTCTTTATTTACATACCGTTTCCAGAACCGTCATTGCTTTCGTCTTTATCTGAAAAGAGTCAGAGGGCTCGCCCAATTTCCTCAGATGAACCAAGTCTCCCTGAAAAGAACAAGACAAAAGATAATGTTGATAAGTCAAGTGTGAGCATTGAGCTGCATGGCAATTTCCTTTTTTACTAACTAAAATCTCATTTAGTTGGCAAAGAAAGAGATGCACGAAGAAAGTGAAACTCAACTAGTAAGAGCTCAGGAACATGGAGCCCATCTTTGGCTTCCTAAACTAATATTTTTATTTATATGCCGTGGTACACGGGCTCATTATCATTATCATTACTTTACTTTTTATTACTGACTGGCATCATTTTCCTCTCATTCTTTGCCCATGCTAGGTTATTTTCTGTCAGCGTTTATCAATTCATAAAAGGGGCCTTTTTAATGTACGTAAACTGCGCTCCAACTTTTCCCGGTTGTTTTCGCAATACTTTTGGAATATTTAGAGTTGGGAAAATGTACAGGACAAAGTTTTTCTAATAATAAGATATTAGCTAACTAATATTGCCCTCATTTTCATAAACTTCTAGCTTCAACTTACAAACAAAAAACACACACATCTTTCTCGAAAATCGCATTAAATACATCCTACTTTTATGCCTCAGAAGAAAAGAAAGGGCAGTTAAGATAAAATAAAAGGCAAAAGGATGGACCACAAAAAACAAATAAACAACAAAAGAAGAAAGACGAGCAAAGTTTTTATGAGTTTCAACAAGCAGTAGTGTCAAAAATAGATAACCGTCTCTGGAATTGAATTCGTGCTTCCTTCTTTGCTCAGGGGCTTATTAATTTGAATTCTAAAGATTGTCCACTTTAACTTATCTCACTGCCAAACCCTACCCAGGATTTTGATTAAAAGCACCGGATCGTATCGCAACAAAATAAGGAATTTATGCTAGACTAAGCCACTTTTCTCTGCAGGAGAACCTACCGGATATTAAATTAAATTACGTTATGACGGTATTTGTACCAGGACCATGCATGAGGCTTTGGTGTGAGTGTGGCCATGGTCAGTGGACGTGTATTGAAACCAAATTTGATCTGACCCATTTAAATTAGCAGGTTAGACGTACGTAGGTAGATGTCTTTTAGTGGCAAAAGTAAATATATTCGAAACATATTTGATCACTAAGACCTTAAGTCCATCTAATGCCACTTTTTAAAATGTCAGGAAAAAATCATAAGAAGATTTGTACGGCCCTAGTCCTAAGACGAGTCGTGAAACTGCAAATATAGGCAAATTTATATTATGGTTTCTGCAAATAATATGAAATGAAGCTCCTTTATCCCTTCTTGATACTATACTATTGCATTACACCCGAGAAAAATTGAATTTCGACTTGCTCTCATGATTTTCGCTCGTGACTGTATTCGCTGTTCACAAAACGACGTGCTCACCGCGTTTCACTAATTCTTCTCATTCCTTTCCAAGTACGTAACCTTTTATCGTTTTACTAAAGAAAGCGGAGGAGGATGCTTTCACTTTACTCGACTGTCGCATTTATCATTAGAAGCATCACTTTCAGCTGTCTTTCAAAGAATTGATCTTATCTTTCCCGTTCTCTCTCAGAAGCAAATGGTATGTGGATTTAGGGAGATTTTTTGTCGCGTTCATATCAGAAATCAGTTAAAATTCTGCTTCTCTTTTCTTGCAAGCCCGAGGCATTAATATCTCACATAAACTTAAATAATTATATTGTTAAGGATTTAGAGCCAAAAATACTAACCTTGTATCTTGCTTGGTTCTCGCTTAGAACTATTGAGTCGTTTTTCATATTGTTTGCGCTAAGAGTCTTCTTGATCGGACCATACGAACCTTTAATCAAGTCTGGCTTCTCGTTGGGGTGTTTTGAGTCTCCGTTTTCGGTTGCTGCGACTCCAGCCGCTGCTACTGCTGCAGCATCCTCAATGGAAAGGGAATCCGTTGATGGGCCTAAAGCCTGTGGATCAACAAAACATGGAACAAATTTTCATTTCGTGCGATCCCAACATTCCAGAACGATAAACGATATATTTATGCAATACTTTGACAAAATGATGTTGTATAGCCTCTGTAATGGTGTTGTGACCTCTGCCAACATCCATTTTGTCTCTTTTTCTTTCACATATTTTTAGTATTACAATACAATATCATTATTGATTCGTTCCATGAAGCAGAAATGGAGTAGAAAAATAGATGATGTCTCTTTATTATGATTGATAACTTATGTCTATGCTTATTTATGGCCACGACGGCAGAATTTACCACTTTTACAGCTTGCCAATCCATCAAAAACGGATTTGTTCACATTATTGGGCATTTGTTAATAAGAGCGATAAAATTTTAATACGTTTGTCGATGACGCAACTTAATGCATTACTGGGAAGAAACCAACCTAATATTAACCAGTTTAATAAATGAATTATGGCTTTACGTTTAGGTTACTCGCCTTCAAATTTTTGTCCGGCCAAGCAGAAGTAGAACTGAAGCAAATGTCGTGCTGGCTCAATATAATTTTGTACGGCCCAAGGTTACGATTTCGGCCTGTAATTTTCTTCTGATTTGTGCTTGCTGGAATGTAAATCGCAGTATTGTGTTGGAGTAGGCGTTCTCTGCGAGTAAAGAAAAACACAAAATATTTCCAAAGTAAACTTGCGTTCAGCTTGAAATATTTGCCAAGTTTTGTAGCTTTTTCATTTCATCAGATTAAGTCTGATACTCTTGATACGAGTTTAATAATTTACTTAGTAGTCAAATACACGTCATGTTTAAGTACCTTGCATAAAAGGATGCTCCCACGATAGCCGCCACTATAACAGCGGTAAGTAACATTACACCGAAGATCTGACCCCAAGATATCCTCGATTCTTTATCATCTCCATCTTCTAGAAAGATTAGATAAAAATTAGCAACAGCAAAGTTTGAAACCAACTTAAAAATTAAAGGAAATGCCTGAACGAATACGTAAATATCCCACACGAATTAAAAATCAATAAAGTTGAGCAAAAGGACAATTCAATATCGAGGATTTTCCCCTGAGATAGCATAACGAAAATGAAGTGGAAAAGTACGGAGTCGGATTTAAACAAGGTGGCAAAGAAAAGCTGCTCTAAAATCGAATTTGCTTCGACATGAATTTTTGAAGAAGAAATTATGCCAGAAATACCTGAATCTAAAATAATGTAAAAAGTACGTACCGGAACCTCGGAGGGAAGCATCATGTTCTACATTGCGGAAGTAAGGATTATGATGAACGGAGGAGGTCGAGAAACGATGTCTTTTTCCATTCCCCGGCTCCTTGTCCATATCAGCAAAAGTGACAACCTGATGCCACCTAAATTTGCATAAATATAAAATATGTATCATGTTTTTCTTCCACATTCAGTCTTCTTGCAACACTGCCTTCTTTCTCCTTGCTTAGCACATTGTCGACGTGTGCTCACGAGAACACGACACGTATTAAGCATAACATACTACAGAATGTAAGCTCCGTGTTTTCTCTTCTTTACATAGTTTGCAACTTTTTCGTACAAAACTGTCTACCTTGAATATGCGAAAATCAGACAAGTCAGAAAATAAGTAAAGAAGAATTGTATGTGACAACTGAGAATGCATTGCTCTCGTCTCGACTTTTTGATATATTACACTTTTTGCGTAAAACATTGGCGTCACCTCACCACCTGCGGAATGGGATAGGGGACATAGGATATCCAATGTGTTTTGTTCAAGGTTTTAGACGAGTTAAAAAATTAAGTGTCTGTTATAAATTTAAAGTCAAATGATTGTCCCTCCTGTGTTTCTCACAGATGTGACGCCAGCGTTGTGAGATCGTAGTTTTAATAAAATATACATCTTTTCTTTTCTTACCTTCCTTTCTCATACTGGAGTACGGAGAATTGAAATGATGTGACATAATTGTGCTGTAACTCGAACAGCGGACTATTTTGAGATAGATCATTTTCGTTGGGAGGGCCATTATTATGAATATGAGGATTCGGTTTATTTGTGGTCTCAGTCTGTTCAGCATGATTATTGTTTGGAGTTATAAATATCTCGTCCTCGTCATCAACGAATTTTTCCAGCTCCAGCGCCTCCTTCACACTCTTCAGAATGAGTCTCGCTAAAAGGGATTCCTGCAAGTAAGTAAAAATGAACGAGACGAGTATCCAATTAGAGTTAGTGCGCAATGCATGGATTCTTGAGCGTGTGGTTTACAAAGTGAAGCCACTTTTCACGTCTTACACAGGGTCATCATCACTAACAAAAATCATCATGAATCATGAAGTGGCTTAAATTGCGCTCTACATCTCGTGCTTTCTCCAGCTTTTATCATTATTGCGGGAGAAAAGAAAATGAGTGTGGTCATCAATTGGAAAATATGGGGTTCACTTCGGTTCAATAATCGAAAGCTCTATAAATGCTTCATTTAAGAAATGTAGCACCGAGTTACTACATACGTGCTACAGTCAGAAGTCACGCATTTATTCGTGCCATTGTCTGCCTGTACCGTTTCCATTTTTACCTTTTTAAAATCGCAAGTCCATTTTTCTTTTCCATTTTTTATCTTCTAAAGTAATTAGTAGCAATCGGACGAAGCGCAAGAGCCAGAGCCAGAACTAACCTAACGTTGAGTGACAGGCCTTGTCTAAAATCTCGCGTGTAAAAATGTGAAATCCAAGTGGCCGAAACTACTTTCTTCTGGTAAACACTATTTCAATTTCAACTTCTGCTTGGGTGAATAAATGAACGCTTTTGTGCTCATTACGTTGGTACGTACCCATGCACCCACTTTAGAAGTTTACTATTGCGATGCCACATCCAGTTTATTGGAGCAGCTGCATAAAATATTGTTTTCTAAGTTGAAAGGCTGAAATGCAGTAGAGGCGTAATCTTTACTTTCTTGCTTGTGGGTAAATGCAAACTTGCAAAAGCGTATTTCTGCCACGATTGGCTGATTAAAAAGCTTCCTTGAAAATATGGCCCACTAAATAAAGAAAAAGGAGAAAGTTGTTTGCCTTGTCTTGCTGTGCCTGCCTGGCGTTGCGTTGAAGTTGATATATGTAAATAGGTACGAAATGAAAATGAAACCGTGGAGAGAAAAGAAAGGTAAATGAAAATTTACCATAATCTTGTGCGACGACGGTTCTGCTGCATGATGGTAAAAGTGGAACTCCTCGCTGCCACTGAGATCTACTGGCACATTAAAGGGACGAAAGCGAGCGGTTAGTGCCAAACTTGGAGTTTCCGGGAGAAACACTTCCAGAGGAAGCGGCCATTCAGGTAGTAGCACTAATGGAATACTCCCATGTAATATCTTTGGAGTACTGGAATCACCGGACTTTCCACCTTCATCAGCTCCACTGCCACCAAACTTGTTGCCACTGTCACTGTCCCAGTAATGATCATGTTCAGTCTTTTTTGCCAGGTTGTGAGTGTAGCCATAGTCATAGGAGGTACACAGAAAGAGACCTGAAACGAACAAAGTTTTGCTATGATAACCTGTTCAAGTGAAAAGTTTTCCCTTCCAGCAATTTAACAGCAAGCAACACATTTGAACTCTAATTCCAGCTTCTTACTGCAAATAAACTGTACTTAAAGCTATGACCTAAGGCAACACTCATTATTACCATTCACACTTAAACAAATTAAATTCATCTGACCCGCAGCAGGATTCACAAACAAAATCATACCCTGCACTTTCTCCACCATGGAGGAGTAATGTGGTAATGCGAGATCTTCGTACTTGGCAAGAATCATTACAGAGTAGTTATTGAGATGTCCACTAGCGTCAACCTGAAGCTGGGTTGCAATTTCATCGCAAAACGGGCTTTTGTCTATAAAAATATTTACAAAACAAAGAATTGAAACATGGTCAAATAAAAATTAAAAATCCTCCAACAATGCATGCTAATTAATTCAAATGGAAAATTGGACTAACCGTGATGATACTTTGTGAAAGCGAACTTGTGCCAGCGATAGTAATTAGCAAAATTGTTAACAGCTAATATCACATCAGAAACGGTTGGCTTGATTGAAACTACGCCCGGAACCTGAAACACATTTTTATAAAAGATTGCTCTCAAAGGAAATGCGTGGGATGAGGTATGAACGTGTTTGTACGACACGGGGCTTTTAGCACATTGAAATTGAATTGCATGATGATATCCGTGATGCAATGGAGCACTTTGTTTATTGGTGCCCGGAGTTTAGAGTTTACATTGCTTTGCGTAACACTATTTGGTGATGTGGACAGATTTGTTTTGTTAGTAAATTGAATGGAATTGCCTGAGCAGGAGCTTTTCTAAACTAAAATAAGCAAAGATGGCTGAGACACATAAGTTGCGTCACATTGCCCAAAAAGACAGTAAACAAAATATGGTTATATGTACAAAGGATAAGGATCATCGGCTAACACTCACTGGTTTCCCCTGGAATGAAAACGAAGTTTATGCCATGCCATACGACAGACGGAAAAGTTTAAACAATCCTATTTTGTTTGGTATACTACATTAGTTGCAAGAGCGAGAAACGAGAAAGTTTATTATTGTGAAGATTCTAAAGCGCTATCTTATCTGACATTTTGAGTGTGTCCATCCATGCATTCAACGCAAATGAAAGTTTGATATTTTACTCTCAGTCAGTGTAATGTAATGGAAAGCAAAGCAATGATTTTAGCGAATCTTTTAGGATAGACGGACGAACAAACAATGGACGGATTCAGAAATTGGTTCTCTCTCTCAGGTAGGTTTGAGGTTATCAATCTGGAGATCCTCTCTTTTTGCTCCATTGAAACTGCGTTGGGCTATTATCGCTATTGTTCTTTCTTTATAGTTGCTCCGTTTACGATGCTATAAAATTGCAAGTAAAACGACTGACTGACAATATCTGGAATTTAGTTTGGAGAAAGTTTTTCTTTCTTTTGCATTTGCTCAGCAAAACGGAACTTTTTTATTGGCACTTTAGGGTATGGGGTTAGTAATGGTACTCCTCTCTTCTGTTTCTTTCTGCTCTGCTAAAATACAATACAACCACTAAATTCATTATTGTATAAGTAGCAAGCAACCTTGGAGCACGTCCATGAGAAGAATTGTCGTCCCTGGTTGAACCGAAAAGTGGCTGCCGTCGGGCAAAGATGAGGTTCTAACGATGCTATAATTTGTCCCTTGGGATCCTCTTTTGCTAACGATATGAATTTTATGAGTCCGTTACTTCCATCACAGATTTCTGTTAAAGGAGTCACATTCAAAATTACAGTTTATTACCATTTAATCCAAACAGTTGCCAAAATAACTACGTCCGTTCTATATTTTGAATCAGAACTCAGGATTGCCGAAGATACAAAAAACGAGCGTCTCCTCCACTGAAACATGAGTCCACGACACACGTACATTTATTATGGGGGTAAAAGAGAGCAAAGGATGGAAAGTAGCAACAACAAAGCTTTTAATCTAATCTAATAGAGGCACAAAAAAGTGAAAATGAAAATGTATTCCTGGAACTCATTGTTTGTGCGTTTTATATTTCCCATGTATTAATATAATAGTTACAGCTGTATACCTTTTAAATTGATTTTCGGAATTCCTTCATCAGTATATGTATATAATTTTATTTACCGTATTAGTAAAATTAAAGACTGACTGAGGCCTTTCTTCAAAGCTATGCTAATTCAATAAAGTGCTACTTTTTCTCATTATTCATTCATTTAAAGTTCTATTTAAATAACTACGCGCTTTTTAACCTGAAACCCTCACATGTCAGGGTATTTGCATAGTGTAAAGATTGTGTTTGTAGAGTAAATTTTTTTGTATTACATTAAAAGCCAAGCTGCCATGTCACGCTTTCACTTAATCAAGAAATGCCTAACTTGTAACTTTTAGCCAAGCAAAGGTAGTCCTCTTTTCGAGGAGGAAGTCAAATGTAAAAAGCTGTTTGACAGTTTCATCCTGTTGCGTTCGTAGAAGCTCATGGTTGCCGTCACCAACTTGAACGTAAATGTGGCCACTACTACTGCAACCTTCTCGCACTTACTACGTATGAATACTTGTGAGTCAGCTCAGCTCATTTGCAAAAGTCAACAAAACGGATCTGCTTAAAAAGTGTTACATACATTACATTTTAGATTATAATAATGCTCAACTCTACACTGTAACCAATCTGTCACATCGCATTTTGTGCTCCCTTCCCGCCCACAGTTAAGCTGGATTTTGGTGTTGCGAGAAAAATGTGTATTCCATTCCAGACATTGTGGCTATATAGATTAATATTATCGACCCAAAACAGGACAATAAATGTTACAACAAATGTATTATTATATCGCCAAACCACTAAAGTGGGACATTTACCAGCCGTAACGTATGCAATCTCAAATGTAGACTTGACTAAAACTGCACATTTCATACATGTTCAATACACTGCATAGAGTTATGTCATTTGATTAGGTACTTCTGTAATCAGCAGCAGCACAGCAAATGCAATAGCAGCCCAAAGCGGCTTTCTTTCTCACAAGTATAATATTCCTGCGTGGAATGTCATTTTCGCTCAAAGTACCATGTGCAAAATAAAATGACTATCATAAAACCCATTGATTGAAAGAAACGAGTGGGCTTGGCTGGTTGGTATTAGTGCAAACATTTCCCACAAGAACATAAAACGCTTTCCCCTCACTGCTTTCTTTTCTTTTCGTCCCCGTCTTTTTTCTTTCTTGACTTCGCTTCACTCGCGCCGTGCCATAATATTGCATTATTCATCTCGTGCCACGACGTAAATTTTATTATTAATGTGCAGTAATAATAATAAGATACAAGTTTCTTTTCTTGTACAATACACATATTAAGCTGTCCTTTTCTGTCTGCCATTCTCTTCCAAACCCCTTTGTTCTTTTTCTTTTCTTCAGAATATTTTTCTTGGTCTCTTTCAATGTCATCATTGTAGACATTCAGAATGACAATTATGATCAGTTAGTTAGTTGTCCTTGCCTGTTCTAGCCTTTTCTTTGAGTAACCAGAACTCATTAAAGAAAACAACTTGCCTTAGTTCTCTTCTCTATTACTACACAATTGGATTTGTGGGTCGGCCTAATACAAGCTAAATTGCCATGAAAAGTTATTTGTCTGGATTGATCGCTGCATTATGGAACGACTTTTCCACCTACAACTACATCAAACAACAAAACACAAGTTTTGAAAGGTCTACAAATGTTGCTCTTTAAATTCTGAAGAGAGAAAGTTTATTTTTATTTGAAATGAATGAACTAAATATTTATAGCAATTGAAACATTTAGGGTTAGCAGGGAGTGGAGAGGACGTCGCGTTTTCTTTCGTATCGAACTTGAGTACAAATGCAATTTTATTTTTAATATTAAAATATACCTTCAGGTCCCAAAATCGTTAGCGCTAGTTGTTCGTCTCTCAAACCCAAATGCACCATATCTCTGACCCATGTCACATTTATGGGAGTCTCCGCTCCTGTGCATATTTCTGGTATGATCACATTAAAATCCGAGTTTGAAGAGTGGCACATCAATGCCGTTATGAGAAACAGTTGAATGTGTAATTGGAGGAATCCAAAGAAAGAAGATGACTGGAGACGTGCCCTTGGATTTCTTTTGGATGCCAAAATTGAATTTGGTTGTAGAAATTCCATTTTGTCTTCATGTATTAAAATCCTGTTCGGTCGACTGATTTTTTCAAATGGATGACTGACTAGGTGGTTACACGGGGTCAAAATCAAAGTCAATGTCTCTTTAGAGATTCAGTCCACCTTTATTTTTTCTCATAGCCTCCGGCGGCTCTTCATTTTGATCATTCTTTGATGTTATTTCCACGCAAGTCTCCATATTCCACTTTGCAGTTGTACTTGACTGTAAAAGCTTGGAGTAGGCGGCGGCCGGTTTTGTGTTATTTTCTTCTTCAATCCCTAAAAAAATACATACACAATTAATGTAGGAGTGGTAGTGGTGGTGAAAGTGGGATAGAGAAAGCATTTTTGATCCTACAAGTAATAATCATAATCATTCGCAAATGTATCAACGTCAGATTTGAGTTCCACCCAAAAGAAAAGTAACATAAACATGAACACGAATAGGTTCCTGAAAAATAGATTTATGTATGATATGATAATTATGCAAATTTAGTGGTTACAAAATCTGCATTATTTTGCAATCTTCCGTTGAAGTTCATGTCCAAGTTGATTGTAGCGTAAACCCTTGTTCCAAATTCACATTGCATCGTCATCATCAGAAAAAACCAAAACACAGTCCTTCCATGTCATTAATTTTGTGCTTTGAGAGCAAAAAATAGAAAAATGTATAAAACTTCATTCCCTGTGAGTAACATTATTATTCTTGTACGCTTTTACATTCTAACGAGGAACAAAAGAAACGCAATGACAGTGAAAAGAATTAATGGACACAAACAATTCCACCGTTTATTACAGTTGCTCCACCCTCAGCTGCCTATAATAGTCTTTACGACTTTAACACAGCCCATAGTATTAACGAGCTAGGTAACGTGTGCAAGTGTAATCAGAACAATGGTATTTTTATTAAACAGATGAAGAGTTGTATAATTTTGCGAAATCCACGAAACCCGACTTTTTGAATCCTTGGTGCAGCTGCGGTGTGGTCAAGTTTACAAGACTCATACAAGTCTGCTTAAGTGTAATAATAATACTATTATGACAATCATAAAACATTTCATAGATTTTTTTGTTCGAGTCTTTCCGTTCTCTTCTGCTTTGCTTTGGGCTGCAAGCACCTTGCAATGCTACCGTCTCATAATGCAAGGACTAACGACAGGTTGAATTACTTTCGGAATTTGGAACTGTTATAACTTTTATGGTATGTGTTGGTCTCGCAGTTTTACCGTTGGAAAAGTATTTCCAAGCCAGGCAGTTCCAGCCACACGCTTGTTTGGTCCCAGAAGAGAAATTTTCCAAAATATGTTATTATTACCTCTAAACCTTCTCACTACGTCGTCATTGCACTTTCTCCTCAATTCACTCTGACTTTTATGAAGTTTACCCTGTCTAAACTCACTAGATTAGGAAAGGTAAGTTCATAAAATAACAAGCAAGATTTTTTGCAACTGCTGGGCTGAGGTGAGACCACTGAGTGGGTCTCGGTTTCAGCTGTCTTAACTGCTAAAAGTAACTGAGTTTGTTTTTCCCAAAGTTTTTATAGACGTGTTTTCTTTGGTGGAATTTTCTTTTTTATGGAAAGGCAGATCCAGCCTTAAACACTTTTAGTACATTTGATTATACTCGTGGTTTGGTTCAGGCGTACCACTTGAGTTTCCCGATTATATTCCAAGCTGCAAGGTGACTGACGGTAGAGGAATATAAGCACATGTTTATAATATTATGCATTTGGAAATTATGGACACAAGACATAATGTGTAATAATAATAATGTGGGCGGCTTTTTCTTGTACACGGTTCGCCCATTAAGTTAACGACAAAAATTCTTAAAATATGTATCATTATTTGAGGTAGCCACGTGGGATATATTATGAGATTTTTTGCACTCTGCACATCATCCACTTGGACGAATGTTAAAAACATAGGCTGACCTCGTCTACTTTCACCGACTAAGAGTTCCAATTGCAAGCTAACCGAAGTTAAAGTTATTAAATGCTGATTATGCCTCAGCCTCGCGAGTGTTGTGTTGTGACCTTGTTAAAAATATTGAAGCCATGCATGCTTTCCAAAAGCTTTGTTGGTTTAATAGGCAGAAAAATTGAACGTAGTTCTTTTGTAAAATTGTAATGCTGTTCTTTCGTAATATCTATGCAAAATAATATTAATAACTTTAATCTGTCTACTGCAGTGCGTAAATGATGTAGAATAGTTTACCCATAAATAATTGGAAAATTGCAATTGTCGGTTAAAAATTGGAAAATGTGTTCACTTTCCATAATAGTGAAGAAATGGAAAACAAATACTAAGTGAAGCATATCAAAATGTTCGCGATTCTGGCTGTGTTGATTATAAAGATACACATAACTTATGTGACATAAGTTACATATCAAATGTAGTAAACATTATAGCTTTTCTTCTGTGCTATGTACTTAATTACAATACAATATTTGCACTTCAATTGCCTGATTTCAGTTTTAAATACTGGAAATTCAAACGAGATATTGAAGCGAGATAATCATAAAATAAAACTTATAAATTATACAAATGCAATAATTAAAACTGATTAAAAGTTCTAAAAGTAGGGTATAAATAGTAATACCGAATTTATCCGTGCATCCTTTTAATGTAAACGTGCCAAATTGCGAAATGGCATAGGTTTGAATTGATTCGGATTGACGGGGCTTTCGTTATTGACGAGTATTGATTAATTATCATTAAGTGCAAGGAGGTCTGGAGGTGGTCGCTTACACAAACACCTACCATTCACTGCCAAGATGTTTCGTAATGCCAAAACCCGAAACGAAAAATTAATACCTCTCTTTCCCAATGGTTTGGTTAAAATAAAAATTAATTGCATTTTAAGACTCGCCCGGATTGAATGAAACTCGCGAAAATGAAAAACTACATCGAATGTTCTAATTAGATCATCTTATTGATTTTATTTAAATGTTATTTACTGTTTGCTTTAATTGATCACGTGAATTGAAAAACAACGCAGATGGAAATCCATTTTGTTAGTTTCAACTTTTAATTGAATTTAATTAAAAGTGAAGCAAACAGATTGAGATGATAACATATCTTAACAGCGTAAACATTATAAAGAAAAGGCTGAACCATCATCTTTCAATTTGAACTGACGAGTGTCAGTGATGATCAAACTAAAAGACCTTTCTCTTCTAATCAGTTGACTGCCAAGATAACCAAAAATAACTGGCAGCTGTAAAATATGTAAAAGACAGGCCATGAGGCATTTCGAGGTTATGCAGAAACGTTCTAAAAGTTTACATGAGACGGCATTTCAAATTTCATTAGGCCGAATTGTAAAGGTTATTTTTGGCAGCATTGTTGTTTGTACCTTTACAAACTGCCCGGTCCATTGCAATTCCTCATGCTTTCTATTTACATTTAATTTGTAACTCAATAGCGGGTCTAAAATATGAATATTTGTACACTCTACGCTTTCCATTTTATTGACTTTTCCCTTATTTTATGTTTTGATACTCAACTGTAAATTCGAAAGTGAGAAAAGAATTAAAGCAATCAGGAAAGTTAATCAGTTTACTTAATTGCCTAGTGGCATTCTCATAGAGCGAGCCTTTCTATACAAAGCGTAATAGAATCTGTTTGGATTTTGGATTGTACATAGACAATTGACACGATCTTCGTAAAATAAAACCGACAGTGGAAAAATATCCAAACTACTAGAAACTCAAACCGTTTCTACTTAGTAGTTATAAGGCAAAGAATAAAAGCTGGCAGTGTTATTCTAGCTTTATTCGTTCTCTCTTCTCAGTTCCAGTCTTACTTTTTAACTGTCTGGACCATTCAATTGATGAGTCGGTTAGAAAAACCAGGTATTCTTTACTTTAGCAGGTTGAACTGAAACGCTTCAATTTCTGCCTGTCCTTCCAAACAATAGGTAAAATGGAGGCATGATGATGGCGATGGGGATGATCAAACAAAGTGGGAAAAACAGAAAACCAGAAAACCCTCCTCATGTTTGTCTTCATCCTTGGCAGAATAAATTGTTATCCGACACCTACCTCTAACTCCCCTCGAAACTCTGTTCTGCAGGCAGACAATAAGTGAGAAAAAGTTTAAAGCAATAACAGTGGAAATGGAATGGAACAACATCATCACTCTTTATAATGCCAGCCGAATGTGTTTTCTGTGTACTATGAATAACCGATGTCCATATAATCAATTTCCATATGTGATTTTTTATAGCCAATTCGATACACGATTGAAATTTTTTGCTGTGATCATATGAAAAGCTTGCTTGTACAGAAAGTCTTTTTCCGGGAATTGTATTGTGGCTATTCAAAAGGGATGCATTACATTCTTGCAATCATTTATTCATTCGTTCGTTCTTTCACTGAATTCAATTGCTTCCTTTGGCACAGCAAGATGACCGAGAGCTTTGCTTGAAATTTGTCTGATGTGATGATGTGGTGGTAGCTGTGATCCGGTTGCGCTCAGGCTAAGCCGAAAGAAAAGAGGTGAAACCTAAAACTGCCTGGTGGAAAGTGCCAATCTCAATGAAAGAAGCAAAGTCATGGAATCGCTTCTATCCGTTCGACCGGAACTCTTTTTAATATAATTACTTTGCACGAGTTGAGCTTATCGGCTCTGACTTTCATTTTGGATTTCATCTACGGTTACGGCAACTGCGACAAAGGCGACCTTCTCTTCTCAGAAGCTCACTCAGATCAATTTCAATCGAATAAACTGACTAAGAAAATAATATTCTTGGCTGATCATGCTTTCGCATCACATCAACTTTTTTTAGCACATGACCATCGTTCTGGGTGAAAAGGTATTTACATAAAAATGCAGCGAAGAACCAAAGAACGCAAGAATCCAAGAAACCTCACGAAGAAGAAAATATTTATATTGATTATTTGGAGCTTGTTAAAAATATCTAGGTTCGTCGGTGATAAGATTTTCCTCGAGTGAAGCGATATCTTCAAAGTTTGTTTGAGTATATCGAACTCATCACATCTCTGAATATGCTTATCGGTGAAGTTGAAAGGAAAAGTGATGACACGGTTAGATAACCATTCAATAATCGGAATTCACAGTTCGACGTGAAAATGTAAGCAAAAAAGTACAAGCAGTCAAATTATACAAGAAGTGAATTGAGAATTCTTGGAAAAATGAATAAAATCAAGCAAACCAAACTAAAATAAAATTCTTCTATTGAATTGATGGCAAGTAATATGCACAGTTGTTACTGCTACAAATATCATTATTATATGATTGTTATTTGCAAATATTCCCAATTGCGATGCATTCTCACAAAAAATATTCCAACGAGAGCTGGAATGTGAAGTAACAGGAAAAAATTCTGATTTGATCTAAAAATGAGTCGTGCTTGCGAGTTTTGATGAGATCAGAGAAGAACTGGAGCACTCGTGAATGATGTACTTTTTGATATAATTTGAATCGAAACCAACAACGATCTCCATCTGGACGTGATGTGTGTTCTGTGCTCTTTGCTCTCTGAATATAATGCACAGGGGTCATTTATTTTATTTCCACTAATCAATCCGATTGTTCAGAGAAGTAGAATTTTTATAATATAATTCCGTTCAATATGCCCCATTTTACTTTGGTTAGCTGTATCCACTCCTGAATAGAAATGTCTCAATTCACATGCAATTCTGAATGGAGATGAAATGAATTTCGATGTTTGAAGCTTAAGTAAGATTCAGAGTAAATATCGAGCTGATACCATAATATAAAATGTATAACAAGTATGCAAATGTATGTACATGGAAATAACAAACTGTACATGGAAAACGGGAAGCTTCAGCTTTACTACATTTCATGTCGAAGTGTTTTACTTTGCTGGATTACTTGAGCTAAAGAAGCAAAATCGAATTATAAATAAACAACATTTTATATTTCCCCAGGAAAAACTTGGCCCCGAAAATTTCACTGATTGCATGCTAATAGTTACTACCCATAGGAAAAACGTCTATGTGGTGTAATCTATATATATAAAATCTTGGCGTACGTTTCTGTCTGTTCCATCATCACGCAAAAACGGCTGAACCGATTGAAACAAAATTTTTGCACAGTAATTAGTACCGGGCCGGGGAAGGTTATAGGCTATAGTGGGTGTAAATGTTCAATTTCAGACACCCACTAGGGTCAAAATACATGTTTCACAGCCCTTATGGCACCTTAAATCTGTACATTTACAAGCTTTAGGAACCATTTGATCACACGTATTCATGGTTTGTGGCTCTACTCAACCCAACATTAACATATGGTAACCGGGGATACTGGGGTACATTGAGAGGGATGTTTGGACCTTATTGACACCCTTGACCCTGTTGGGTTGCCTGACCCCCACTGGCAATTATAAAAATATTTCAACCTTGACAGATTTGGCTGCAATTTGGCACAGAGGTGTGGAGTAATGTAATGAAGGTATGTACCATGTTTCAGCACAATCTGACGGTTTGTTTTGCAGTTGTTGGTTTTAGAAATGGGAGTTTAATACTAATATGGGTTTTCTCAGCAAGGTGCTTTAAAATAGTTTGGGGTCATTATGATGATTTAGAAATGAAATAATTGTTTTTAAAACACGGGTTAAGATTTGTTTATGCATTTAAGTTTGACCCGCATGGGTTCTTCCGCCTCTTTTATTAAGCAAACCCGATGTTCACCAATACCCGATACAAGAAAATCTGTCGAGCGGATTCCAATTTCACTAAATGCACCCTTGCGACCCTGTCGGAATGTCCTTTCAGAACCGCTTTTTGGGGTTTTTCCGTAATAACTTCTGTTGTGGAGCGACAGTAAGCATGAAACTTGGCAAAAATATGGAAAGCGTTAATGCACACCGATTGTGCAAATAACAGCTAAATAGCACTCACTATTAAAAAGTTATCGGTTTTTGTTGTTTTAAACGACCCGCATGGGTTCTTCCGCCTCTTTTATTAAGTAAACCCGATTTTCATCAAAGTTGAAATTTGGCATAAGGAGATATTGGACCAATCTGTACGACCACACCAAGTTTCAAAAAAAAATTTATGAAGCCGTTCGGAAGTTTGCACAATGCATTTTTGCCACCCTGTCGCAATGTCCTTTCAGAACCGCTTTTTTGACTTTTTTCGTAATAACTTCTGTTAGGGATGAACAGTAACCATGAAACTTGGCAGAAAAATTTGCATAGAGTTAATGCACGCCTTCTGTGCAAATAAGAACCAAATAGTACTCACTGTTAAAAAGTTATCGGTTTTTTGTTCTTTTAAACGACCCGCATGAGTTTTTAAGTTTGTTTTATTAAGGAAACCCAATATGCTACAGAGCTAAATATTGGCATAAGGGGTTATTTCACCTACCAAAATCATGTTTACCATGGATATCAACAATACTTTTTTATGGGTTTACTAAAATAGTGTGTATTCAAGACCCGAGATCGGGTACCCTCAGCTAGTAATAATATGGAAATTCAAAGTGTTGCTCGCTTTGGGATAAAAGTGTGATTCCCACTGAATTAGCAAATTGCAGTAATATGCAAAAAAAGAAATGCTCCATAGTGTATAAATTGAAACGTGATAATACTGATGATGTTGCAGAAACCAATTCAACTCAAAACCACTGTAGTGCTGTTCACTTTCTAAGAATGGGTGGAGCAGTGACAGCAGGAAATTAAAAAACATTATAATATTATGGAAAGAAAGCAATCCCTGGTGGAGTTTACACTTTACACGAAAAGTAAGTACATTGCAATTTCATTCCGTCTCAACAAGTTTCTTTTTTTCGTTCAAGGCAAATCTCTTTTTCTTCCCCTTGAAATAAAATGAACACACTTCTGTTACTCAAAAGTAACAGGTAGCCTTAGCCTCGTTTCCTTTTCCCTTTATCTAAAGGGAAGCAAATTTTTATATCACGCTCATGCTGCTCTCTGTGCTCTCTGCTCTTTTACAAAAAGTTGCCTTTGGCTCGAGGTTAACAAAAATAACAACTTGTATGTTATGTTTATGCTGAAAGGTTTTTTTTCGGAGTCGTACGCACTGAGAGCAGTTTCGGTTAAAAATGTCCTTTCTATTCAAAATCGTTTACATTTATATTGAATGCGCTGTTTGTTACGTTTACGACACGGAATATTTTTCTTTCTCAGTTACGCAGTTCTTTCTGTCTTGTTTGTATAATCCGTATTTACTTGGATGTTTCCAGTTCCAGTAAATCGCTTTTTAAACTTTTGAGGAGTTTTTTTCCAAATGGCCAAGTTCTTTTGAACAAAGAAACATCTGCATCAAACCATTTCCGTAAACAATCATCGGAAAGAACAACGGAGAATTCTTTTTACAAAATTACTCCTAAATGTTTTAAATAAAGACTTAAATTATTTTTCAGTCAAGGTGTCAAGGATGGAGCAGATAATAAAATCTTAATTCATCTTTAAAATGAAAGTCGTGTTCAGTAGAATGAAAATTAATTTTAATGTGAAAAAACAATTTACCACAAGATTTTATTCCTCCATGTTCTGTTCCAGAGGCAGGAGCAATCCATTGTGACGCACATGTGTCACCACCGTTTTTCAACACAATTTGTAAACGAAAGCAGTGACGTAATATAATGAATTTGTATTATCAACACACACACAGCAGTGGAGCAGTTTCAATTTTACTGAAATAAACCAGACTCTGTCTCCCACATGTTTGCTGTCATCTCTCCTTAGTTATTTTTATTTTATAAATATGAGATGATATCCACTTCACTGGGAATGTTTATGACTCGTGGTTTTTTGTGTTAGTGTGGTACACAATAATATGACCACATTACATTTTATACTCACGCCATCAAGTAGTTCCTTTTTTCAAGCCACAGTCAAAGCTACCCCCGTCTCGAAAGAAACAACATTATTTCCTGTGTTTTTCCTCTATTTCTTTTTTCATCTAAAAGTTTTCTCATACTATGTTGATGCGAAGTAAAGGAACAATTCAAGAAGAAAGTACTTTTTTCTTCTCGCTCTGCTTTCTCATCTGTCAGCGTTGCACACTGCAAGCAACTCAGTAACTGTGAATAAAATGTCTTTCATCCTTTTTTGTGTCCCTTCAATATTTTTCATGTTTTCTTGTTGTTCGTGTTCACCACGATATGATCCATGATCCTTAACGGAGAAAGTAAAAAGAATCTATAGAAAGCAGAAGCAGAGAGACACAGCGAGACACTCAAGAAAAGAAAAAAAGCCGAATGGCAATGACGATGAGAACCACAAAGTAAAGTACCGGGACCACCTTTTTAAAAACTTGTGTTCCACTCGTTGAGGAAAAATAGGGAAAAAGTCTATTTTATTTGAGTGAGTGAGTAAACTTTGTCTTTCTACAATGTGTTTTGTTGAGAATGCAGTTTGGACTTGGCAAAAGAATGCTTTACATAGCGTTTCTTCTCTCCTACTTCACTGACTCACTTGTTACTGAGAAAGACTGCTTGCGACTGGCTACATTTTTATGCTCAGCTTTCACTGCAATGCTGCGTTGAAGAACTCCAGAGTGCGACTGGGGCTTAGTGCGAGTAAGTAATCTCGTTAAGTCAAAAGGTAGCATGGGCAAGCAAAGTGAAAGCCGTTTTCACAAAAGTTTCCAAGAAGGAAGGGAAGCGCCACACTCACAATTGTTGGGAAGGAGAGGACGCAACCACAAAGTTGTAACTGGAAACCCCGCTCACATCAGTTTATAATATTGTGTGATTGTATATTCTGCCATATGCCTTGCCATATTCACTGACTGTCAAGGAGAAGAAAAGAAGCTAAACTGAAAATGCACACACATTGATACCACGATGTGTATAAGTAGTAAACAATGAGTTTTTGCCAAGGAACTGAGTGTTTCCACCTAGGGTTGGTGTGCATAATGGAATGTAATATGGAAAGGCGAATATATTCACATGCTATTTTGGTTTGCGGTAAGGTACGCAAATTATAATCGTCAGTGCTTAACATTTTGGGTCCGGTGTTCCAGTATGTATTTAAATAAAACCTAATGTTTTGCTTCAAAACTAGTTTTATTATGTATGTACGTAAGTGCAAAAAAGTTTAGGTATTGCTTCTTATTTGTGCGTAATAATAACATTTTGCTTGACTGCGTTGTATTTGCATGTTGCTTAAATAAGCTTCTTTTGTATAGAGTCCATTCAGCCTAAAATTGTGAACATGAAAGATACAAAATACTGCAGACGTTTTTTTCTTTCTTGAAGGAAAATATTGTATGTAATATGTACGATATGCGCATATTAAAAAAGGAGACGGTAAACAAAAATTTATTTTCAGTTCAGTCGGTTCATTTGCAGTTTGTTTGCGACAGTTTGGCTACGAGATTCTTTATATTGTACTATTTCAAATTGCGGATGTTTATTACATTAGTACAATACAATAAAGAGGCGACCAAGGAAAATCAAAAGGCGCTTCGTTGCGTTTCCCACAGTTTATTTCATTCTTCATTTTCACTAAAGCTTCGTCTCGGCTACTTTTCCTCGGCTGTTGCGATAAGAAATGAGAACATACTTACTCTCATTCTTCATTATTAGAACTCGTGGCCTTGCTTTGTAATGTAATCTTACGAAGTGCGAAAAAAGGAACACAAAACATAAACTGTGTTTAGTAGCGGCGAGTTACGTGTCCACCAGAAGAATAAAGTGAGAATGTTACTTAAAAGGAGAAATAAAATATTTGGATACAAAACAATACGATACAAAATACAAGGCCTTTTATACGGATGTACCTCCCTGACCCTATCATTTGTGTCACTTTTCTCTCTACGTCTTGGCTCAATCCAATCTCGTTTCTTTAGCTTTTTTATCCTTTTTAAAGATTATTTTCTGATCGTTTAATATTATAGACTGTTGGAAATCAGCTTCTGATCTATTTTTTCTGTTATGTTTTTCCACTTAACTCTAAAACTTTTCTTTTATTCACCCTTTCGTTTCATTTCTTTCATGTACACTTCCAATTTCTTATTCACGCGGAGCAGTAAGCGAGCGAAAAACTTGGCGACATGGGATTTTCCAAAATAAAATGCATGCGGCAAAAAATATAAAACAAAATCCCAGTACAGGGTACGTGGACCAGGACCATCAATACTCAACGGCATCATTTCTTAACGAGATCGGATTAGCAAAGTGTGTCCATTATTGAAAATGAAAAGATGGTGCACGAGTGCTCAACTGCGCACGAAGTTGTTGCGTCAATGAGTTCTTTTATTGCTCTTTATCAAAACAACTTTTCAGTGTTGAGTTTACACTGGAAACTCTATTACTCTATTAGTCGTTCCATTATTTTGATTATGTATTCTGTTAGTTGTGACCATTGAAAAGGAAAAATTCATATGCTTCATCATGATCAAGCAGAGCGTGCGTGCGTGCTTTAATTCAAGAGAAAACTATTTTATTTATAACTGGTTTCACATTCCCCGGTTTTTCTTTTCATACTCAACAAAAAATCTTTTGTTGCTCAAGTGTATTTTCATTTAAGCTGCTGTGCACCTTCCACACTTTATTATGAGGCTTCTCTATTTTGTGACATATAGAAATGGTTCAAGTCAACTTTCCGTGGAAAATTGCTTATCTTCAAATCAAATATTTCTCTCCTCTTCAAGTACACCAGCCCAATCCAAGATGTTGCGGCTTCTCTGGGGAATGGAGGTTGTAGATGAATTAAAATCACATTTTCGCATTTTGCCTTCACCCAACCGAAATTTTCTTTGTGGTCGTTTTTCGTACTCCTGTCTTTTGTATGCTTCCATGCTCCGCGTTTTCTATTGCCCGAAAGCTGAAGCCAAATTTAACTTCGGCGCTGGGGTTTTTATGGGAAGATGTGAATTTGTGCTCCATTAACCTCAATCTTCTCATTCATGAATTCAACTCATTATCCTTTTAAGGTATACGTATAAAAAACACCGCGATGAGATTTCTGACTTTCAGCGATTTCATTCCAATCCGAGCGGAGAAGGTGGAGACGGAGAAAGTGAAAGGTAGGTACTTGTCGAGAGCAAACTTGGGAGATCTCAACAACGGGACGGGAGCAGCTTTGCAGATTGGAACAGCCTGACTTTGATAAGCACATATATTTTCCCTTCATAAATATTTATATAATACAAGCGCATTTGAAGTCGAAATATCAAAATCAAACTCAATAACGATGAAAATTTTTATACCGAAAATTTTGACAATCATTCATTGCCGGTGCCGATGCTTCAATGGGAAAAGAAAGAGAAAATCTATTTTGCAATTCTGATACAATACACATGATTGTCTTTCCTGTGCGTCAGACGGGACGGAATAAGACGACAGCCTGACAACGCATTTCTTGAATATCATTAAAATTGACTGCTTAATTAAACTCCACCAGTGTGTTCCTTCCTTTCTGCATTGTGGTCTTTTGGCCTTTGCATTAATAAACCGAAGTAAAATAAGTAGCATGTAGCCTTCAAGTGAAGATAACTAGGTGTGTATAAATTATTCAAAAAGTTACGAAAATAGTCATCGGGTGCCCACGCCATAATGCACGACGTTCATGCGAAATTTATTATGGTCTATTTATATGGATTCTCATTATCCATATAAGAAAAATGTGTAATCTGATGGAAAAGGTGTTGCAACTTGCAAGTTGCACCGGTGGAGGTAATGATAATGAAATAAGTTTTTCCTCTCCCTCTGCAATAAATTGAATGAATAATTGTGCAAAAGTCTTCCTCTTCCTTCAGTTTTCCTACAAAAGACCTTGTTCAGAATGATTTTATCACTACATAAAGTAGATGGTTACGAGACAAGGTCTATCCCGGGAATCGAAAAGTTAGGTATGTGTAAGGTACTTATTTGCTGTTTGTCTGTGTATGTACTAATGCAATCATGGAATAAGTTTGCAGGAAGAAATGATACAGTTACAAAATGTAGATTATACACGTGATTTCAGTCACCTTAATTGTTCTATACAATGTCGGACAAAACTAATTCATATGAATATACCTTACTATTGCTACACTCTGACATTTTATATAATTTTTTTTGAGTCAAGCACGATTCGCGGGGCCAGTTGGGAATAAAAGTTATAATAAAAAAATGTTTCCGATTGCCATCCCCTGAGTTTTGCAATACCGTTCTACTTCCTTCGTACCTAGGAATGTCCTTTCCTTTATTTCACTTACATAATCATTTCTCTTTCCTGACAAACATCATTATTTTATTATTATCATTTTGTTATTTTGTTTAGTATAGTGTAGGCGGTTTTAGGAGGCGCAGGTAACTGCGCGAGAATTTGTCGACCAAAATACAAGCAACCGAAAATTGTCCTTTGCCTACTAGAAATAGTAGTTTGTCAAGAAACATTGGCCAAATATTTATAATCCAACAGATGAATGTCCACTTTTTATAAATGATGAAATTCACGAATTTATTTTTCAAACATTCATGAAATTATTACATTGGTCACAATAAATTGAACAGAAACCTTAGACTTTCGACTACTTTTCCTTCGCCCTTAGTGTACTGCATTGACTTAGCCTTCGCCAAGCAAATATTTAAGTTAAATACTGATCATTTCATCGCAAATATTCATACTACATTTACCTACAAAGTACTAATCTGCGTGTATGCAAATGATAGTATTCTTAAGTATTCATCCTCCAACGGCCTATCGATGGATATTATAGTTCAAATAACATAAGCAGCATATTTGACAACAAAACACGGTTGACTAACATTTCGGGGGACCATTTTGTATTGGAATAGTTTTTTTTAGTTTTGTTGGAGAATTTCGAATTGTCTGCTATTCTGCCTTACTTGTCCCTGCAACGCAACCCAACCCAGTATAGGCCCACCTACATAGTAGTTTTGTTATATTTTCCCTGAAGTATATTATTACATGTCAGACCGGAGTCGATAATTTAAACATAAATAATTTCTAGATTAACGTTTAGTTACTCTGAACGTGGAAATTGGTTTCCTAAATTCCCATAAAAACAGTAATTCAAAGCTCAAACTAGGACCGTAAAAACAAAAATACGTAATTTTGGATATTCTTATCCATATAAATTGGATATTCATGCTCTTCCCGTTCTCATACTGTCCGCTTTTCCCTGGTGCTTTTCCACTGCCTCAAATATTGGAATTCACTTTTCTTGTACAGGTTCTTCCACAATGAGGAGGGTACGTTTACAAAAAATAACCTCGAAAGAAGAAATTCATGTTTGAAAATGTCAACGAAAGGAAGAAAAGCAGAGTTGATAATTTGGTAGTCATAAAAAGCACAATAAACTGAAAAGTGCTCAAATTTGCTTTACTTATTAAAATGTTCAATATTTGTTAACCACTTCAACATGTCATTGAATCAAGTTCAGGTATCATCGAATAGAATTGAAATGATGGATTACCTTATATGTACTTTTTGTTATTATTACTTCCATACAGTAAGTAAAAAAAATCGTCCATCCATAAATAGAATAATAAGTCCAGAGAAAGTAAAAGAGCTGTTGCTGACTGTGTAACATGTACCCATTTCATAGTGGTGGATAGGATTCAATAAATGTTTAATCAAACTATTGATCGATCCGTTCATCCTTTCCTTTACTTCTTCTAGTTTCTTGTCACAAAGTCGCTGTCGTGTTATTTGCTAACGAGAGACTTTTGCACTTTATTTTCTTGTAATACGATATCATACTCCGTTTGTCCGTTTTATCTTTTTTCTACTTTTGCATTCTTGAATAATCCAGTGTGATGGAAATGCGATGGTGACATGAACTAGAAGAAAGCGGCTTATAGGATTCAAGTGGCTCTTCACAGTTTCAGTTGATTCATTCATTAGCCGCAGCTTCAACTCGATTTCAAGAGAAATCAAGAGTCTGATATTCATTATTCGATGTTCTGTTCTAAGTATTTTGCTCATCATTTCAGCTTTTCAGCTTATTTTGTGAGAAAGTTATCTCTGTCCTTCTTCAAATGTCTTGTTCAATTGTTTGATACTTTTTTTTCTTTTTAACTATGTAATACCTGCAGCTTGTTTCAGCCTGTAAGGTTTTTCTAATTAAGTTTATTACATGTGCAATCTAATCTCGGCATTCTTAAATTGTTGATAAAAGGCAGTAAACAGGCGAACACGTAAGTTTTAAATGGCTTTAAAGTCATAACGGTAGCATGAATCTTTTTAATTAAGTTTTATCAAATCAGGCAAAGCACAAAGCAGAAGGTACATGTAGGAAGGTCACGAAGGTTAAACAAAATTTTACAGTAATGAGCTTCTTATTTTATAAGCGCAGAGAAAGAATTTTATAACTAGAATGAATCAAATAAAAGACTATTATTAGCCAGTTTATGGTTTGACTGCCTATTTGTTTGTACCCAAGTAGTTATCCACTTCAGAAAATTAACCAGTTTCCATTAGAGAGGTAGACATTTATGCTACATACCTCTACATCATCCTTATTCAGAAATTAAATAGTATTTTTCAAGTTTGATTTTAACCCTTCAAAGCTCAAACAAAACGTATGCCAAATTTGTTTAATATTACACAAATATTATATTTGCGACTGGATTTAGTTCAAAATACTATGCGTAACACTATGCGAAGCTTGAAAACCTTTGCCACAGCTGCAAACATAAGGAGGAACTATTTCTTCTTATAATATTGCTGTTACTGTTACTTAACATTCAATTCAAGGGTATGGAAGGAAAAGAGCGTATCGGAAATCCGAGAAATGTGCCACTTTCAGTAATTGCAAAAACTTGTTTAGAAAACTGTGTCTTTTGAATTAATCAAAAGCAAGGTCCCGACAATCAGCGTCACAATTGTTTTCCACACTAGAATTATTTTTTATGTCTGCGTCCTGCGACTTTCCATACTGGAGTAGATTTCTATCTATTCAGTACGTTATCGGAACTGAGAAACGTAGTACCTGTACTGTTCTCAGTTTTGCTTATTTCCCTTTCCTAATTTGAACTCTTTGAAGTGCTTAAGTTTTGTTAGTTAGATACTTCTGAAACTAACTGGAAGCAAGCTTCTTTTCACTATCTTTAAAGACTTCCTTTTGAATGGAAGCAGCATCAAATTGAAGCGGTTTTTGTTCAATTTTTAATCAATAAACTTGTCAATAGCTTCTAGACTGGAAGTTCCAGTGAGTCGGTTAAGTTTGGGGTTACTGTTTTCTTTCAATAATATTCCAAATCTTGCTTTTCATCGTTGCGAGAGAAAATTAAACAAATGGGTGGAAATTTTACTTTGTTACTTACATGTGTCACCAAAATATTTTCTATACTCAACTCGTTGAAACATCATTTTTCATGCTGATGCTGGTTGATACTGGAACTGATGCGACGCAGCAAGTAAATAAGCTTAGTGGCGGAAACTTTGTCTTTTTCTTTCTGGAGTAGACAAAGCTGGAACAAGTTTAAATGAGTTCCATAATGGTGTGGAAATTGTAATAATAAAGATTCATTTCTGTTTTATGCTTCAGAGTTTCAAACTGAAACCCATATTTTGAAACTAGCTGCATTTATGTACATGTTCACGAAATGACATGACCAGAAGAAGTGCATTCATTTTAGTTGGTTTACATATTCAAAAAATAATCATTTTCCAACTTTTCTCTTATCAACTTCAACTTCAGAGTATTGGAGTGTAGAAGTAAAGCAGCTGAGCTCAAACTTGAAGAGAAAATGATATTAATATGACAATGGCACATACCTTGAATAAATGGATTTTATCACGGAACGGAGCATTTTTTTTCTCCAGCAGAATCGTGTGACAGAAAATATTTTCCGCTGGATGCTAAAAAGCTATGAGCTGAACTGTGATGAAATGAAAGAACTTCTCGGTCTTACCTCATCTCTGCACACGTCAACAAGCCATCAGGTGCATAATATGTCATCTCTGTTCCAATTTAGTGTGTACTTAAAAGCCGAAAGGAAAGGCATGAAAAATATAACAATCTGGAAATGAAGAATTCACCGGTGTTACTTTTTCCCGTAAAGTTTTTAAGAGAAAAGCAGGAAAAGTTAAAACTTTCTCCATCACATCAACATCAGCCTCTCTTCACATTTTTCACGTTACATTCTTTGTTACTCGTATGAGGAATGAAAGCTTATCATTTGTTTTGAAGAATGCTGCTATTACATATGTTTTAGTCTTTTTACGTATTAGCAGAAGAAAAGGAAAAGAATGTTTTTGTTGACGGCTCAAATCTGCTTTGCTCCCCTGCACTCATTCCATTACCAAGCTTTTTCTTTTAGTGCACACCCATACAAAAACATTCATTTAAAAAAATTCTCCTTTTTATTGTCAAGCAGCTATGAAATGAACTAAGGTACAGATACAGATGTAGGTAGATAAATAAACGCCTCTTTTTATAACTTTGCTGTGTCAGTATAATAAGATGAACATTGGAGAAGAGGAAAGAGCATAAAACATGTCCATCCAAATATTTTGAACACAATGCAATACCTGTACTTACGACCTACGTAATGTGGAAACGAAAATGTGATGTCGATGCTTCGCTTTTGGAACATCAATGAGCTTTTTTCTTGTTGACACACTGGATTTTTTACTAATCTCCAGATATATGTTGCTCTTAGATTTTTGCAACAGTGTAAAATAGCGTTTCTCATATTATGGTCCGCGTCGTATGTGTCCTCCTGTGTGACTACCGTTAACCGTCAATTTTCACTGGGAGCAGAGGAGAAACCTCCTGGAGGAAAATAAAAAAAGTAAACGAGAACCTGAAAATAACAACCTAGACGTGCTTTCACATTTTATAAGGTATAATAGAAAAAGCTTTCATCTGATCTCAAATTTACTATTCCATTTCCTTCACTGCTCTTTGGATTCCTGATTTCCAGGGAAAGAGAGTTTGGAGAAGTCTAGCAAAAATATATGAAAAAGTAATGCAATGTGTAATACTGAACGACATAGAAAGATAATAATAATAATAACCTATTTAGGTTCCTTCTCGTCCTGTGTTAGGAAAGGTAAAGAGAGGAAAGTGTGACAACTACCTGATTGCATCAGTCATAGTCATGTTGCTTTTTACTTACCTGTTTCTTCGGATATAAGAAGTGGTCTGTTAGTTACACGCCTACTACAATACTCAATGAAGGGATGGAGAGTGATGCATAAACATTTTATATGAAAGCTTGACAAGCTTTTTCACTATCAAAACTACCCGAGTGAAGTAGTTTCCGCTTTCTTAGCAATCATTCAAATCTGTTTCACCCGTTCAACTTAAGGCGGAGGAGAAAGGAGAGAAGAGAAAGTTCTTTAGGCCAACTAGAGAAAAGATACTCAATCGCAGTTTGTTGGTGTAGTCTCCACTTTTACTTTACACCTTTACCTTACTGAACCGAACAAAGATAGATATTTATTTATGGGATTCCTCGCCTTGACCCAAAAGAATAGCATTCTAGACCACCCACTTTGAAATCATCCACAAATTCATTTTATTTTATACATATGAAAAAGCGTTATTTTATTATTGCGTCGGACCACAGATTTCTGCTCTGGAGAATTCTGGAGAGATCTTGAGCTTGAGCTTGAGATTCGGTTGGCTATTGATTATTTCAAAATAGACGGAGACGTGGCCACAAGGATCTCATTCTATTTTAAAAGACATTTTCCTTCTTCTGCTCTGCTTCCTCGCGGCAAACAACAAAGAGAATAAAATAAGACGCAAAAAATCATATTTTCCCATTTCATGCTCATCGAAAAGCATCTCCGTCATTTTGCTCTTGGAAAGTTACAATTTGGTTACTGTCATCCTCCTTTAGCCCTGCCTACTCCTGCATCTTTTTTATGTAATTAGCCCAACTAAACTACTTCCGATTCCGCCCCAACACTCATTTATTTTCCATTCCTTTAATTGATAAAACTCTGTAGGATGAAACTCCTTCATTTCCGGAGGCAGGGAAAACTTTTTCGAAGAGTTCCATCTCAAACTCTATAATATTCACCGCAGGTATCCGTTTTGTTCAACCATACCACAGAAACGTGATGATGGTTAAGTTCCGCCTGAGTGACGCCATTTTCGGGTGTTCATTTTCACTTTCACCAATGAAAATCCAGTAAAATATGACAATCATTATCGTCAAACCGTCAATTTTCTCACCGTTCCTTAAGGATTAACCAAAAATTCACTGTGCTATTCACAAAAGTTTTGCTGTTAGAAGACACGAATGCGACAAACTTGAAACCCTTCGTGTAAGCCGAAAGATAAGAGAGAACGAAATGCGAAATCATTCATTTTTTTCTTCTTTTCTAGACACGTTACCTACCTACCTAGACTTATTAAATTACGTCAAATATTTTGTAGTGTACACCTGTCTGTTTACTCTTTGCTTCTCTCGCTTCACTAAAAACCAGGTCACAAAAAGAAAATGGAAGATGTGCCAAAATGACAAAATGTTATGAAAAAGCTGTCTGCAACTTATGAGTATTTTGGATGGCATAGTCGATTTCACAATTTACCTGAGAGAAAATCAAGATTGTTGCACCCACACTTTTAGAATACAAGTACCTAAACATTTTTTGGCTGTGTGGTCATACGTTTGGTTTTTAGAATGAAGGTTGAAAGAAGAATACTAAATGGTATATAGAGAAAGTACATTTAAAATAAATACTCATTTATTTAACACGAATTCCAGTTTATAAAACCATACTTTATGTTCATCCTATATTAGACTTGGGTGTGATTTAAAGAAGTGTTAACAGATGAAAGCGAGATGAAGCATCACAGTGCTGGAGTTGAAGATTTAAGCCCTCGAGAATTTTTCTATTTTGAATGTAATTTCTCATTCTTCAATTTTCATCATGGTCCCTTGAGATGATACGTAGGAAGACAGAGACAAAATATTTCGGATTTGCCAATATTGTATCGCAACACAATATTATAGTCTTATTTTGATTGCTGGCATTTTTTTGGTTCACTTCATCCTTGCAAAAAAAAGATGAAAGACAAAGGAAGATGTGCACTATCACGCAATATGCAATGTGCCAGGTACCCAGAACCCGAACTCTGTAATAAAACCCAATTTTTATGTTCTGAAGAAACCTTGATCGAATCACAAAAAAGTCATTGCAACTGATTTATGACACGTTGAGAAAGAGAAAATACCGATTCAGACTTCTCAGGCAATTTATCGTTCCGTCATTTTTGAAGTCAATAAAGCCACTGAATGTCTATATTTGAATCAAGTAAAAAGAAGTTTCTGTCGCAAAGGAAATGTTACACACACACGCTCAAGGTGTTTTACGACGTAAGTATTTTGTCATGTGATAGTATTGCAGCTATTTATAGGACGTATAAGGGAAAAAATCAGTAACATCAAGTAAGTGGTAACGGAGCAGAAAGTAAATTACTTAAATTAATACAGTTAAGTACTAATTCCATTTACAGGCTAATTTAATTTAGCAATCTAGGGATTTTATCTTGTCTCCAATAAAATGTACCCCGTATTCTTTGACAGGATAAGGTCAAAGGATAAATTTGTCACTTCTGTTAGTTTCTATCATATTTACCTCAAAAATTCTTTAATCGACAATATCGCAACCCGGATAAATGGAGAAAGGCCATTGCTGAATGTAAATGTAGTAAAATTACCAATCATAAAGCCCAAATAGCTAACTGTCAGTCAGCGATACAAATACTACTACTGAGAATGGATCAACACAAAGCACAAGTAAAACTTTAATTTGTAGCCTAACAAAGAAGTGCAACCCTTTCAAAACTCTGATTTTGACACAACTTCCATCTCTGGATCGGGACATGATTGTCTACCTTTTTCATTATAAACAGCACACATGGCATTTGCCTGGCCTGCTCAAGGTCTGTTTCCTTTTCTGGCTACGAATATAGTTCCTTGTTGCAGCATGTTTAAGTACTAAACCCGTTTTATGAAGCTTTCTGGGTGGTAAATGAGATACGATGCAACTCACGTCGAGAGAAAGAGGTGTAGACACCTCTTAAATTCTTTAACAGCATGCTTTCTAAACTTATAAATACATAAGTTTCCAGACAAGAAAACGTTGTTGTAACAAATTAGAAATTCAAGTCAAGTCCGATAAACGCCAGAGCCGTCATGTACGAAGCGACACTTCACTACACGGCCAATGTGCCACTGTTCACGAAGACTGGTTACACAAACTAATCGGATTGTGAACATGGATCCAGAGAGAGAAAGCTGAAATCTCTTTGATCTACGTCTTACTTAGTAAAATGCATGTCCATTTCTGTGAGACTGAAAAGATTTTTCATTTGCTACAGCTACAATGTGATGTTGATTTTTTTTTAGAAAATGGAAAGGGCTTTAAGAGTTTGAAAGCTCATACACAATTTATTTATTAGTCAAGTTGGCTTTATTATAAATTACATATAAATAAATTTTCGACAGTGCGAATAAGGAAAAGATCGGATTCGGCGAATCTAATTTGGTTGAAAACTCGACTCTTGTCTCGAAGACGTTTATTAAAATCATCCTTAATTCTTTCTTCTTCTGGAAGAAAATTTACCAGTGTAGTTGGTTCACAATAAAAACAGAAAAAACGAATTGCTTTCGTTTTTCCTCTTGCTAGAACCGGAATTATTTTCTTTGAAGACGGAAATTCGTACATTCGTTCAAAAATAAGTAAAATAGAACAAAGAAAGGCTGTGTAATGCGCCAGTTATTTATTTTGGGACATTACTATATTGAGACTTAACGAAGACTAAAATAAAAGCGTAGACGTAGACTCCGACTGCAAAAACAAGATAGATCAATAATTTCCAATGGAAAAATCGAGAAGTCGTCAAAATGTATTTTGATGGTCTCAGTCTCAAGAAGATTTTGACTATCCTTTTTTGTAGAATTACTTTAGTAGTATTAAAAGAGTCCATTTTGATAAGCCCACACTTTCTTTCTTTATGCGTAGATGCAAACCTGAAGTAGAGATTACGCAAACTGGATGAACGAGAAAATTTCGCTTACCTCCTTTAGAAAACCTCTTACAAAGGAAAATGCATGAGACTTTTGTTTTTCATACAGTGAAAGCTACTAATACTAACTAATATGAAGTATGAAGCAAAGAATTTCTCTTGAGTGCCCAGCCACATTCATTGCATTAAATCTTTGTACACAAGTCAAATCCCAATGAGCCTTTAGTCGACTACAAAATTTAATTCACTTCAGCTTTGTATACAAGGATCAAACAATTTCCATTTATTTTAATGTCCAATAACAAAGTGGAATCTACTAAAGAATAAATTTTACTTTGATTTGGCTCAATCAGCGATCAGCGCGTCTAAGCCAACATAGTCCGACGCAAGATTAATTTGATTTATTATTTTTACTTTTTAAGGTATAAAGGTAAGGATTTTATGTGATAGTAAAATAATTCCAAAACTTTCAAAGGCAGCTTTACACTAGATAAATATTATTAAAAAGTTTAAGTATATAATTATGTACATATTACAGAGACATATTTACATTCTAGTTTCATTTGTTACCTATTCCAAATTCTTTCGGTTTAAACAAGCCACTTTTTGTTTCTTCCCTAGTGTTCCAGGAATTTTTAACCTACTGGCAAACCAGCCTTTTCAAATGCTTTCGTCATCTCCTTTAACATATCTTCCTTATTACCATCTCCTGCCAATGCAGTTGCACTGTGCTGCCCTGTGGCCACACTACTCACTGTGTTGTGTACAGGTGAGCCTTTTGGACTGACTAAGGGGTCAGAATAATGAACAGTTTCAGATCCACCACCGTTTGAGCTACTTCCGTCAATGCCTATATTCAATAAAAAAAATAAACTAATTGTAAAAAATGTTTTTCTCTACAGTTTAAAAGATATTGGTATGGATTACAAAAGAAAGTCACCATGAAATGTGAAAAAGTCGGCATTGTCATCTTTGCACTTCCACACTGGGCAACAGTCCGCCTTCTTGGATTTGGGTTTCGGCACTGACTGATCGTTGCGATCCATTTCCTTGCAGTCCTTTCCCTCTGGAGGCTTTAGGCATTTCACATCGTCACAGTCCTTACTGGCACAAGTGCCAAGATTTGGACACAATATCAGAGACGCGAATATCACCAAAAATATGGTGGTTCGATTCACACAGTGCGATTGTCCTTCAATCCCAAATAAATGCACAACTATTGAGGTGAACGACAATACAGTAATAGTTTGAATCATAATTGATAATATCAATTAATGAATTTGAATGGTTCACTTGAGCTATTATATTTTGTCAACGAAGAGTAGATGGAAATAATAATTATAAATGCAGCAAATAATTTGGAAAGGCTTTTTATACATATGAGGTCTCCTACGCTGATTCATGAATTCTCATTTCTTTCTTTGCACAGGCATATATTATGTGTCATCAACATGAGTCAACTTGAGTGCGTATATATATTGCTCTGACGTGCTTAATTTCCTATACGATGATGATGATGATGAGAATTAGTTGCAGGTAAGAAAAATGATATCACGACGAGTTGATCACGGTTTATGTCGATCTCCCGTCTTGTTAACGACGATTCACGAGCATGATGGGTTAAAGAATTTAGGTAAGTAACAACAACAAGTCCATTAAATTTTTTATTCATTTCTCTGCCTGTGGAAATTTTCCATAAAATAATGGCCTAATTAAATGCTTCCTTTATCCGGTCTAAGTTTCTTATTGGATTAGGATCGTAGCTTTTTAAACTCTTTCTAACGCGCTTTAGAAAGGTTGCATATGAATTAAAAATTCTTTATTACATTCCCTGGAAAATACTCCTTCGGCATCGTCGTTAAAATTTAAAATGGCTGTTAAACGTTTATACTTCACTGCCAGCAAATTTATTTTGCTTTACATGATGACAATTTGCATTCTTGGAATACCGTCTTTGACAAAAGGTAAACAACAGAGTCAACCATTTTAACATTCAAATTATTTTATTTCCTTATAAGTGCATGTTTAACGTATGCATAATAATAAATGCGTACAGGAAAAGATTCAGACAAATCCGAGGAAAAGCAGGACAAAACGACAACGGCTGCACCCTCAACGCCACCGCCACATCCCTGGACAATGTTCCAAAATTACACCTTTGGGGAGAGTAAAAACAACAAGAGTTCGAGCAACACATTCTACAATTACTCCAGTTTCAACAGTGACGGTTCTAAATGGACAACCTTCAGCAATCCAATGGGCAATGGGTCAGCGCAGTATCCAACTCCAAATAATCCTCGCTCATCGCCTCAGTTCAGTTTTGCGTCCGTACCTATGAACTCAAAGGGCCAGACGCTAGCAAGCTTCTTTAACTAGGAATAAATAAAGATGGTTATCAATTCAGAGAAAATTGTTCGTAAACGTAGAATTCAAAGTTTGATATGAAAGCATTTACAAACGCGTAATAAAAACGTTTTCTCTATTTTCCTATATAATGATGGCGACATGATCGTAAAATCTAACTAAGCATTATATGCGGTCTCCAAATTCCATCTATCATTTGAGGAATTGATTGTCTTTTAATTCGTCATGATTTCCGTTACAGACTACAGACAGACAGCACAAGTATTTACAACTCGAGTTGAATACAAGTCAACTGAATACAGCGAAAAAGTTTGTAAATAAACGAGTATTCCCATCGAACTTTCATAAACGTCATTTATAAGAACCAATTTATTGTTACTCTAAAATTGAGATTATTAAAAAATATAACTAGTTCCCACATAAAAATATGCTTTTATTTATATACCCATCAATTAATTCATGACGTCATGTTTCATTCAGAAATCTTTTTACATGAATCTTTCCGTAAAGTACGATTTCTCTAATTGACGCTCATAAAATTACGATTTCATGATGTCTCGATAATGCATAAAAGAGCTATCACCTCGGCAGTAGTGTCATTACCATAAATGTTTGTTGGATTAAATTGGCTATGTCATCTAAACTCTAAATTAATAGTTCGTTCCCAACAAAATGCGTGTGGCACTTTTAAAAGGAGTGGTGTTAGTGCTGTTTCTTGGCGTGTTATCGTTTTCAGTTGGAAATGCCGAAACGGAGGAAAAGCCAGAAGAGTGCAAAAATTACTATTGCACGGATCCTGACAGTCAGGCATACTTTCAGTGCAAACCTGCAGATTCATCTAATCCCAAGATAGCTCAGAGACTTGGACCTCTTAGGTTTTGCATTGAAACTATACCGTATTGCAGCTTAGTTTTGCAGCTACTTGCTTATCTACGTGGCTAACAATTTATATCATCAATTTTTTTTAAAGGCTTTGCTGTCCAGCTTGGAGTTGTAAAAATAAAAGGAGCCAGAAAGTATTTTTCATTGGTGCATTGAAATTTTCAAAAATACATAAAGTATACACCAATTTACTTAAAAATAATTTGTACCTTACTTATGAAATTATTGTTTTTCCCGTGACAGGGTTAACCGAGAAAACGAAAAGTGGAACTAACGATAAGAAGGGTGAGACCATCCCAGAAGACGAGTCCACTGGCGGTGACTGTGTGGAAATCCATTGTCCACGAATTGAGCAAACCGATTGGGGGAAATGTCCCGTAATGGAGTCACCCCCTCGCGGTGTTACCTCGTACACCAAGAAACAGAAGCACTGCTGCTCCGCTAATCGATGCACCAGTTCGGATGATACAACAACCACAATAGGATTTTGTAATTGAAAAGGCATTATTCCTGATTTTGAGTGACATGTTTTCTTTTAATTCGGCAATGCAACAATAGCGATGTGTCACTTTCACCTTAATTCAATTATTAATTATTATACATTTAAAAATTGCAGCGGAGATGAGGGGCTCCGTAGGAAGGGATGACGAATGCGCCATTTACACATGTGCAAAGCCTCCGGAAATGGAAAACGCCAAGTGTGTGAATGCACAGGGGCACCCACTCGCGGATGGCTTAGGGAACATCCACAGGTGTTGTCCAGTGTGGGAATGTACAGATTCGGAGGAAAACTACGTTTACCTAATCGTTGGTAAGACATGTAATAGTAATAAAGTATAATATGTTTAATTCTTCACGGTTATCTAGCTGTTACCAATAAGTCATAAAATATTGTACATGTCATTGCAGAGTTAACTAGAAGTAGTGACTTCTCCTACTTGGAGATTCAAATTAGAAAGACCACAGAAACCTATCAACCGATTCGATACGCCATTCCAAAGCCTCCGAAAAAGCCAACTACCAAACGGCCCCGTAGACCGAACGAACATTCACCAGTATCTTACTTCCCACCTGAGGAAGAATTTAATCCGTATGGGCCGCGGTCGGCCGACGACGATTATTTACTTCATTTACTTTATACGACTCCTAAATCCGGCGGCGACGAGGAAACTACTACTGACCCTGAACCAATTTTGGTAATTCCAGCGGCTGCGGCTATCCCCGCAACCCCAATTTCCATAATCCCTACACCCACCGCAACTGCAACGGAGAGTCTGCAAACTCCAGGTCCCCCCGAGACATCATCGAATGGGACTGAAGGTGTTACTCCAAGTCCCGCCGAGACACCATCAAACGGGACCGAAGATTTTACTCCAAGTCCCCTCGAAAATTCATCGAATGGGACTGAAGGTTTTACTCCAAGTCCCCTTGAGGCATCGTCAAACGGGACTGAAGATTTTACCCTAAGTCCCCCCGAAAATTCATCGAATGAGACTGAAGGTATTACTCCAAGTCCTTCTGAGACATCACATGGCACTGAAAATCAAATTCAAAACCGTACAACAAATTCAGCCGGCGCCGGAAGTAAGTAGAGTAGTTAGACCATCTCAATAACCAAGGAAGTAATTATTAGTCGAGGAAAGTAATTTTCAACCTCTCCTGATTTCAATTTACATTTTTCAGCAGGAAGTACTTGGTCTAAAAAAGACGATTGTGCCCCAGGAGAAACGTGTCCCAGTTTGGAGGGTATGACGTGTATTGGAGACAAATGGAATCATGTAGTCGATCCCTCAAACAAGCATAGTTGCTGTCCCATGATGAAATGCACGAACGAAAATGGAAAATTGCAGACTCATTATGGTAATAACGTTTTCCACTCCAATTAATACAATGTGAAAAAACAAGTCCCTAAGTTTGCTTGCTCATTGCCCCTCTTTCTGCATTAGTCAAATCGTCCGGAGAAATTCCAAGCAGTTCGGAGGAAATTGAAAGGTTGAAGAAAACAGCGAAATGTGGCCCAGAGATACAGAACGGAGGCGGAAGCTGTAGCGCGGTTTCAAATGGTGAACCAGTCAAGAAGGAAATCAAACCTTTTCTGGAGACTTGTAAGGTGATTAAATGCGTTCATGAAGATGACGATTCCTACTCATGGGAAATTAGTAAGTTTAAGATACAAACAATTTTAATTGTCCCTGAAAAGCAGCAGTCACCCCTCTTGTGCTCTCAAGAGATTTTTATGTAAACGAGTAAAGCATGATAAGCTCCTGATAACGATACATTAAATTTATTGTACAGTAATTACTACGTCTTCATTCGCATACCATGAACTTTCCTCTTACAATGTGGATGCTTCGAGAAATGAAAGTCAGAAAGGAAAAGAAGAGAAAGAGAATACAAACAGTGAGAAAGGAAAAGAATTCAAAGAGGATACAAACAACAATGAGAAAGGAAAAGAAGAGAAAGAGAATACAAATAACAGTGAGAAAGGAGAGGCGTCTTCGGGTAATAATGGCAAGGGGGATGAAAGTCACCATTCCGGGAATTCACACGGAAATTCTTCTACGTCCCAGAAAACGGAGATAAGCGAATCGAAAAAGACAACGTCTACTACAACAACTTATACGCGTAAAACAGTGGAGGAAACAGAAACAGAAAAGAAAGAGACTTCCCTTAACAGTACATCTTCCTCTGCACCAACACCTGAACCCCAAAAGCAAACCTCTGAGCCTGAAACTCCTGATGCACCTGGAGAACCGGGAGTGTCAGGAGAACCGGGAGTGTCAGGAGAACCGGGAGCGCTGGGTTCTCCCGGAAGTACATCATCAAGTACTACAGCATCTACTGAAGCTCCTGTTCCGGGGGCGCCTAAACTTGAAGGAGCTCCGGGATTATCAGGAGCCCCAACGGTTTCAGGATCAGAGTCATCATCGCCACAGCAAACACAACAGCCATCCAATTCCCAAAATGTACCATCAAACATGCAAATGGCTTCGTCTTCGGCGTATGCCGTTGCCGGTGCCGGAGTCGGACCAATGTTTTCTAACAATCCATGGCAAGGAATGAACCAACAGTCACAGGTTTTCGGAGGTTCGTTCCCGTACTTTGGAGGGGGACAGCAAAATGGCCTGGGCCAACAAAGGAGTGGAAATGTAAATAGTTTTCCTGGATTTGCACCTCAAAATGCTATGCATGTCACTCCGAATGGAGTTTCGTTTTATCCAGAGGGAGGGTCAAATCCGTCTGCTTTTGGGCCACAACCTTTTGGAAATAATTTTCAAATGCAACAGCCCAGTATGACGGTAACCGCCGAAGGTGTCAGCTTTCACCCATCAAATAAACATTGACCTCACTCAAATAGTAGTTCACCATTATTTTTTCAGTTAATAGTTTAAAATTATCCAAACTCGGCGTCATTTGGTTTTGATTTTAAGATAATCAAGCAGTTAAACATTATATGTATGTATTGTAAAATATAAGTGATTATTTGAGGATGAAAGTGAAATTAATAAAACTAAACCAAAGACTGCTTTTTGTATGCGGTTTGCTTGTGTTTGCTTTAAATAAGAAAAATCGCATGAGAAAATAAAATAAGAAAATGAGAGTAATATGATTTTTAAGCAGAAACGACTACATTATGCAGGCATGACATATTTTTCTGAACTGTAGCATAACCTTGTATATCCATCATATATTATACTTCGTTTCCATTTCTATATTGATACTTACCAGTCCCTGAACTCATGTTGAACATCTAATTTTACCCGTATCTTTAAAGCATACAGAACAACCAGTACTATAAGTTGAAAAGAAAAGCCGTTATTATTTGTTTGATTTTGTCTTGCACCACTCTAAACACTGCCTTCCGGCGAAGCTTATGACTTCAAGAATGTGCGATTCAAATGACACGTTTACAATTCAAAACTCACTTTTAATTTAACTTTCAAATTAATGTAACACTGTTTACATCAACGTTAAATTACGTGTTACGAAAACGAAGTTAAGTTGTTAAATTCAAAGAGTATATGAAGTATTAATTGTAATTAATAATAAGTTGCATGACTTTTTTTATAAAGGAACTAGAACAGTGTAGAAAAGCCTTAGTTTACAAACGTGCGATTAATAAATATGAATATAACTATTCAGAGGAAGAAAGTGTCTTCATTAATTCCTCGCCTAACAGTACAGTTAATTTCTTTAAAATAATAATATTCTGTGCGAAAATACAAAAAATCTCGACTGCACCAGAGAAATCACTGTAAAAATTTCTACAGTAGAGTAATCGTAATATCTAGAGTAAATTATTTTATTCTGGAGGAGTGACAAATCTTTTTGGTGAGATTTCCTTAAACCCTACCTTTACTTCATTGGCACCATTAAATTTTATAGGAAATGTCTCCATTCTGGTCCTCGTGTCTGTAAATCGGTGTTCAGGACGAATGCAATGTCCTGTGGTCAAACTAAACGTCCAAGAATGCCAGGGACATCTAATGGAAGGGCCGCATCCGGGTATATCTTCAATGTCTCCGGTAAACAATGGACCACCGGAATGTGGGCACTTTGGCTGAATTCCGTACACATCGTTATTGTGACAAATGAGCGCCACCTCCTTATCATTAACGATTACGTTTGCCCGCCCTCCTGCTTTTAGCAATTCTGTCAAAAAATCGGAAAAATCCCAAACAAATTATTGTACATATCCTCCGTTAAAGAGTACCAAAATACCCCAAAATATTCTTACATTAAATCGGTATATGTATGTACGTAATAAATTGTTACCTTCGTATGTCATGTTTTCGACCGGAAAAAACAACGATTCTTTATCCTTTACGCTTGAAAACGGTTGCCGGTTCTGATGGACTCTTGTAGTGGGAAAAAAATCTTTCAATGTTTTCTGGTGTGGCTGTTTCCGGTGTCCTACAGCTCCATCTTGGCCCCAGCCGGTTTGATTTTGGTTGTTGTTATTATCAAATCGAGCCATCACTGATAACAGAAATCGCCTAAAAAGATAAACATATATACAAATTTCACCACAAACGTAATAATTAAAAAATAAACAACTAAATTATTCAATTAAAATTAAGTAGTAGTTATTTTTTCATATGTACGAATGAAAATGAAAAACAAAATTCAACACTAACACTACTATCTACTTACTTTCAACTTCCAGTGGAACTCAACCAACGATATTCTGCACTAAAAACTAAAGTGTGTCATGTTTCAAGCAGATGCTTTGACTTTTATGTACCGTACGCTTTCCACATTGACAGAGGAACTTGACTCGAGTGAATGTTAAAATTTTTTGCATCAGCAACAACAACGTATCATTCATGGACCTCTCTTACTCGTTAATGTGGAATTGTGGATGTGGCTGGGGGTTGGCTCTAGCTCTGTTCTTGTTGACTGTTAAGAAACTGCGTCACATTCTATTGTGAATGGTAGATGGTAGACAACACGGTAGATGAGAAGACGTGCGACAGATGGGTTATATGGATTGACGAAAAAGTGGAAAGCAACAGCTTTAGCACACGAATAATGTAACTTTGTCATGCAATATACAAATGCAACTAAATACGATTATCATAGCTCAAAATAGAAAATAATTCAAAATGAACCGTTTCTTGAAACTCTAAGTGAGGTTAAGGTACCTTAAAAGTGTCCCTAGTCCCGTCTGTCGTCCCTTACTATCTCTAATAAGGCCTTATTGATGCTTTGTGCTTGGTTTTTCCTGAAAACCCATACTAAATTCAAGCCATATGTATATGTAAGTAGATAGAAACAAAAATGACAGGAACAGGACGCTTTACCTATTCCTTTCATTCTTCATTCCTTTTCTCCAATCCATTACAGAAAAAATTACGACCTAATACTTTGTTAATAATAACAAATTGTTATGAGCAAGGGGCATTGTAATACTCACTTTAATCTTAATCTTGCTTGTAAAAAGAAAAAGTGAATCTTCTCATTCTGTAATTTGCCAACTAGTATCACTCACATTCACATGACCTGAATTTTAACTTTTGAGTCAAAACTGCTTACTTGACGCAATATATTGAATAAATGTTTATACTATTTTAAATCAAACGTTGTCAATTGCTGGTAGTTGCTTATTTTCGTCATTTGAAACTTTGTGTTTCATTCATTGTTCAAGAAAGATCAAGATCGAACTAAACATTGAATAAATGACACAATAAAAAATGATAATAAAAGGTGATAAACTATTCACCAAATTATGATTAATTCGAAGCTAAATTAAAGGGGAAATGAGGGTTCGGAAACTCGGAAAACTTACCAGTGTGGATAAACGGTTAAACGAAAGCGGAGTGTATCCCAAAGCTTCTTGATGCACAAAAGTATTAAAATTAAAAACATCAAACAATCAAAAAAATGCTCTTCAAATAGAAATTGAAGAAAATGAACTAATCTTACTAATCCTAATCGTAAGAAATGAAGAATCGAAAAAACAAAACAAACAAAGACAGCAAGCCAAAAATGATAACGAAAGAAAACGAAAAATGTTAGAAGAGAGCAGAGCTCACTCTCACGTTATTGTCTCACTGTGTGCCGAATATTTGTTTGTCCTCAAGAAGCCTCAAACTCAAATGTCTCGCTTTTGAATTTTGACTGACCCGAAGCGAGCTCTTTCTGTGAGTCAACTCAGCTGCTGGTCGGCTTTTAGGCATTTTCTACTTCTTCATGCACAAACCTTTACGAACAAAGCGGAAGTCCACAACTCACACAGAGAGAAAAAGGCTAAATCAACAACGAAATTTAATTAATTAAACCACTACTTGTCCTGTGAAAGCTGTTTAAAATCAACCAATATTAAATTACTAACCATTCAAGTAGCAATTTCGAATCTTGGAGAACCCTGTTCTAGCTGCAGCTGAGTGAGTGAAATTGGAAAAGTTAAAGTGGTTTAAATTAAGAAGGTAACCCTTTTTGAACAAGATTTGACTTTTCGATTAAATTGTTAATATGTTAATTAAGTTTGTTCCTTTTTACATTTCAGGAAAAATAACTTAAAGTTCGACTTTCGCCAACCCTCACCATGACCAGTTTAAAAGAGTTTACTTGCTTCGATCTCTTCAAATTTAACAAAGTCAACTTCGATGCGTTGACCGAGACCTACGCCCTTTCGTTTTACATGACCTACATGGCACGGTGGCCGGATTATTTTAAGAAGATTGAAAATACCGTTGGGGAAGTTGTGGGCTACAGTAAGTTATTGCTTACTTCTAATAAAATGATTGGTATAGTATAAGTTGACAATGTGAAAACTTCTGGAGCATTAAAATGTTTTTGGCTTTCTAGTTATGGGGAAATCAGAAGGATTACAGGAAAATTGGCACGGCCATGTAACTTGTCTCACCGTTTGTGATGTCTATCGGCGACAGGGACTAGCTGGGAAGCTGATGCAGGACCTTGAGGAAACTTCTGAAAAGTAATTTCAAGGCTCGACTCAGTTTAACTGAGTCAGTTAAATACTTATTTTTATTCTTATTATATGGCTGGGTTATATCTGTTTCAGGAAACATTGCTATTTTGTCGATCTCTTTGTGCGGGTATCCAACGTAAAAGCCATTAAGATGTATCAGAAATTAGGCTACATTGTTTATCGTACAGTTCTTGATTATTATTCGGGTGACCCGGATGAAAATGCTTATGGTAAGATCTAAATCTAAGATATTCTAAAATAATTTCATGAATCAAGTCATGTCTGTGAGTATTAAAGTATTAATCGATCTAATTGATAATCTGTGAAATTCCTTCTTTTGGTACAGATATGAGGAAGGCCTTGTCCAGAGACGTTCATCGTAAATCAGTGGTACCACTTAAGCATCCCGTACGGCCTGAAGATATAGAATAGTGCTTTGATTAGCCCACTGCATTAGTTACCAATCATAATTTTTATTGAATTACATTTAAAAACTGACCTTTAAACATGCTCAATCAAGTTGAGGATAAAGTTAATTTTATTTGATAATTAATCGAATATTTCATCTTCCTCTCGTCCTCATTAATTTAGTATTGGCTGACATGTTTTGCCCTATTTTTTATTATTTACTAATTGATATGCAAGCACCAGTTTCAAATGAAATACATTTCGGTTTATAGAAAGAAAGCGATGTAGTGGGCTTTGATTGCAAATCGTAATTGGAACAAAAACAAACAATAAAATGGTATGCAATATCGAATAAAAAATACCAAAAACAAAATCCAACTCTTAATGAAATTGTTTTAATGCCTTCATCATCAATTAAATTCATTCAATTTGTAAAACTGGCATAATAATTATTATTAACTATTCGCTAATTATAAAAATAATCAGACTGCTACTCCAGTCAGTCAAGTTAGAAAAATAATGCTTATTCAACGACAGGTTCCTGGGTTTCGGTTGCTTCTCTCTGCTTTTTCCACATCTTTGCCATTTGAAGAAGTTTAAGGTTCGGTTTCGCAGCTTCATCCTCTGGAAAGATGTAATCAAAGTATTCTTCCCAACCTGCCTCCGTCTGTAAAATTAACATATTAACAAATTAACAAAAGCATACCGAATATCAGTAAGATGAACATATTAAACCATATTGGACTGAACACTGTAATATAATTTATCAGTACCCCGTCAGGCGTTTCAATCTTCCTCCTTTTCTTAATCCTTTTAGGCATCCTTGACTCAATGTTGCTTTGGTTGTTCTCATCTCCATTTTCGTATTCGAATGCTTTCCAGGCTTCCAAGAGCAAAAGTCGTTCTTCCTTTTCCGCTTCTCTCAATTTCTCCGTAGCTCTCTCAAAAACTTTTCTGGCCCTTGCAATAGCATGATTATCTCCTACTTGTAACTCAAACTGTGATAAGCTTAGCCACACCTTGACATGTTGCGTCCTTTGCAAAAGTCTGTAATACAATTCCCTGGCTCTCTCTGTTTCTCCTTGTTCTGTCTCAAAGTCAATGTAAGTCTTCCAGAGAATTTCCGGCATATCAAGTCTTGGTTGATTTACCGCCAACTCGTAAATTGCTCTGACTCTGTCGTAGTCATTTAGGATGCATTCCAATTCCGCAAACTTCATCCACGTGGTACAATTCTCAGGTCCAAATTCCAAAAACTTCTCATACAGAATTCTGCATCTGTCAAACTCTCTGAGGTGAATCTCCAGTTCAATATAACCACGAAATATTTTATCTTTTGGACATATCCCGAGGGCCATTCCCAAAGTCTTCCTGGCTTGAGTCAAATTCTTCTGCCTTATTTCAAATTGTGCGTAAAGGAGCCAGATTTTGGCAAACGTAAAAATCTTATGAGGAATTAATTCGAGACAGTTCTTATAAACCATTCTAGCCTTTTCCATATCACCAGCATCCAACTCCTCAAAGAGAGCATATTTGATCCATAAATAAATATATCTTCTCCAATAAATTTTCTCTTTTGAGGGAGGAACTTGAGCGATGGCTCTCTCATAAACATCCCGTGTAGCAGTTGCATCCACTTCCTCTGCATTTTCCAAGAGCTTCACGTAATCAAACCAGGTGTCATAATCATACTGATTCTCCTGAATAGCTTCTTCATACTGGAATTTCCGCTTCGATAAGATCACATTTTCAATGCCCACACGGTCTCCATACTTCTTCTCGTGAATTGTGTATGCCTTGTAAAGCTCTTGACAGCGCTCTTTGGGGATTTGGTCCAAAGCATATTTATAAATCACTCGGGCTCGCTCGTGCTAGAATTCAAACATTTAAAAAATTATAGATCATTTATCATGGCTTTGTAATGCAATTAAGGAGATAATTAAATAAAGTAAAGCCAAGCTAAGAGCTCCAGCTAAAGTATTTTTGAATTTTGATTTACCTCTCTCTGATTTTCCTCAAACTTTGCAAATGCGATGAACAATTTTTCATCCATGTATTCCTCTCCATAAAATTCCACTGCCCTCTCATAAACCTTTCTTGCACTCCGAATGAACCCATTTTTCTCTTCAAACCTGGCAAATTTGATCCAGTGCTTGACATCTGGATGAGTATAAACGAATCTTTCATAGACTTCCCTCGCCCTGTCTATTTCTTTATAGCGCAACTCAAAATTGATGTAGGTCTGCCAGGCTTGCTCATCTGGATGCCACTCCATCCATCGTTCGAAGACTTGACGGCAACCGGCAATATTTCCGAGCATTTCTTCCATGTATGTATACTTGTACCAAAACTGGTTGACACGGGGCATAATGGTGATCGCTCGGTCCCACAAATTTCGAGCATGGTTCACTTGTCGGCATCTCATCTCCATTTCCGCGTATCTCAACCACAGTGTTGGATTCCGGTGATCGACATCCAGAGCGCGTTCGTAGACACTCCGAGCCCGCTGGATTTCTCCTTGTGACTCCTCCCATTTTGCGTACTTCAGCCAGTTTCCTACTACAATTCTTCACAAAATGAAAAGCACATTGTTTTATAAAATCAAAACAATACAATAGACAATTAAAAGAAACAAGTAAAAATCTGTCAAGATTCCACATTTGCTTTTGCTTTAACTACCTGTTTTTACGAATGTTATCTTCAAACGCCTTCCTTTTCCTTAATCTGTAATCAGCTAATTCCTCGGGATCGGAGATCTTCTGTTTCGGAGGAGGTGGGACAATTTCCAAATCTCTTTCCTTTGCCTCTCTCAGCAGTTGCTCGGCTGTGATTTGAATTTCTGCTGGTGCTTTGTTCTTAACCTAAAAAACAATTATAATTGCTTCATCATAAGCTATTCATGGCAATACATAAGGAACCTTAATTAAACTGTACAGATCGTGCCATTTACCGGTCAAAAGTAGTAATAACACATTATTAAAATACCAAAATGTTAATGTTTGATAAGACAAAGACTGATAATTTACCTTTGCCACTTTTGGCACTCTCTGTGCCTTTCCTGCAGTAGCTTGCTCCATGTTATAAATTAAATTCACTTCACTTTATCACTAATTGTGCAATTAATTACTTATTTTTAAAACTATCTAATTTCTCCACTTTTTGACGTCCAAGTAGTGAGAGATCCCTCCGCTCCGTTCTTCCACTACGTTTGTTTGTTTATACATCACACATTCAACATTATGAAAACCTCAAAGAAACCATTTCAATTGTGCACCGCCAGGCGGGGCAATCTGAATTCAACTTTGCTTTGTCCCTCTGCCCTCTTCTGGTCCTGCTTTGCTGAATGTTCAATTCAATCAAATTCAAAGAGCCTCTTTGAGGAGGTTGACAATGTTGGCATCGACACGTGCGTCTGCCATTTTTCAGGAGGGCCGATGGTGTCATGAGGCGTCATGACGCAACGCAAAGGTAGGTTACTATGAAACTAACATGAATGCACTTCCGGTTCTGTTCCATCTGTTGTCTGTCCCACAAAAAGATGGAAAAATGATTCATCCAGTGTTGAGTTTGAGTGAGATGTTACTGTCTACACGTGATGAATGCGGCTTTCATATAAACGACCCTTGACCCTTCCACTATCAATTAAATAATTATTGTTAGTTCGTACATGTCTTTTTGACCACACAAACGCATTTTATTTAATAGCCGTTTATACATATAGAGGGAAACAATGGAGGTCAGTCTGCATTTTGTAAAATAGGAGAGTTGAGAGATAATTATGAATGAACATGATATGTCATGATATGTCCAATCTAAACTTCAGCTCAGCAGTATTTTTCACTTTATCTATTAGAAATGCCATCCGCAAAAAACTGAAACTACGTTCAAGAAATTATTGGACCCTTCTGCGAGGAAGAAGCTTTTACAATTCCTGAAAACCCACAAGCCATGGAATTCAACCCTGCTCGAATTCGTTGAACTGATGGGCGTCGATGTGATCCGCAAACTGGTACCGGAGCACTTTATCGCCAATGAAAAGGTGCGTGCGCTTTCTGAATACATGCAAGTGGAGGTGGTTCCTCCGATGAACGCAGACACCACGAAACTTGTGAAGCTGACAAAAGACAGTCGTCATATTGTGGATGATATCCTGGAAGAGGTAGTGCTTCGACGAGAGGCTGAATATGCCGGCAAAATGTACGTGAGGGATCCAAACTTCAAGATATCCTTAGCTTCAATTTCAGATGAGGACGACGAATTGGATGCCGTGAAAGAATTTAGAAAGGAGATTCTTGAAGATGACGAGGAAGTGTTGCGGTTTCCCCATGCGCCGCCCCCTACACCCACACCGTTAGAAGAGACTGAAGAGTTCGAGGTCGATGATGATGATGCGCGTCACAGTCACAATAGTATCCAAAGCCGCAATTCTGGCAAGAGGACGTCTGCTAATTCGGCCACAAGTTCGGCAAAGGAGGATGAGTATGAGTGGACCGGAAATGAGTTCCAATAATGGCTCACAAAAACGACGATCCTCATAATACGCTTCTAGCTCATTTTAATATTTTTCTTCTTTCTAAAATCTTTCTCCCAACAACACTTAAAATGTTAAAACCATTAACTAGCCATTTAACTTTTAAAACATTGTGAAGCCTGCTCGGTGAATGAAATTCAAGTTCAATACATATATCTGTATAATTCATGAATTCTTTAAACTTGAATGAAATAATAAAACATTACAATAAAAAATTAATTGCGCCAGACGCCAGTGGGCCAGGCCGAGAACCTGTTGATAAGCGGAACTTTCGTTTCATTCTTTGATCATGATAGAGATTCCTTCCAACCCAACCAAGAAGCATTTCAGCTTCAGCTCAGCTTCCTCCAAAATATGCACTCGTCTGCTTTTTTCGTGTTTGTCTCATTCATTATTGGTTGTAGTTGTACTCGCTCGGCACAGTTGTTGGTGCTTGCCGAAAATTGTAAACAAAAGCAATTTTTCCTCGAATAAGAACGTGTTTGTTCTTTTACAGTAATTTACTTTATTTACTAATTGTAAACAGTTTTCTAATAATAATTTCAATTTCTAAACTTACTCAGAAACCGATTCGATCGGATAATAATGGATGCATCAAGAATTTTGAAGCAGTTTCAGCAAACCTCAAACACAAAATGAAAATAAGTAAAGAGTCGTCATTTAATCCATTGTATTTCATTTAATTTTTCAGTTATATCATCTATGATTATTTCATTTCTCCGTCTCTGTCCCATTTTAACTGTGGTCGATTTTAAAATCTTGTCCTCTATGGTTAAAACGGACATTTTTATGTTTTTGAATTTTGAAGGGCGTGGAAAATCTAAGAAGACACTGAAGACGGGGTCGTCTGCTGCCCCGGCTGTGTCTGCGTCAACTTCTGCAGCAGTCCATCCTGAACAAAATGAGCCTTTTAATTTCGACCTATTACCACCTGAATTAAAACACGAAGTTCTGGAAAAGTTGAACACCGGGTACCTTGAGTCAGTCTGCTCGTTGGTCTGTACCCAATGGGAGGGAATCGTCGTTGACATTCTGAATAAGCGTTCCCAAAAATATCAGCAGTGCATTCCAAGTCATATCCAGACAGAGTTGTCCTATCAAATAAATCCCTCTTCTCAAAATGTACCCGTGGAAATGCTCAAAATCTACGAGAGATCAAATATCTGGCGTCACTTCACCCTGTTCTCCACCACTCCAAGTGAAGATGCGTTAGAATCAAGGACACGGGTAACTCGCAAACTGTGGAGAATTCGTCCCTGTGATTGCTCCAAGATTGATGAATGCATTGTTCGAAGCGTCCATTTAATGCGTTGTTTCAATCTTTTCGTGGTTCAATGTACCGGTGAGCTTCAGTTTTTTCATCTCTCTGACCTGGACTTTCGTAGCGATGCTCACTTTGTTACGACAGAGCAACCACGAATAAAAAAGTATCATTGTCAAAATAGCAGTTCATGGTTCAAGAATGCATCGGGGACGGACATAGGCATAAGGTTCTTTCGATTAACAATTAAATTAACACTTTTTAATCTTTCTTTAAAAAAAATCATAAATTGTGATCTATCCTCCTAGCGTGTGCCGGGATCTAATTGTGGCTGCGGAAACTTCAAAGGCGATACTCCTTCTCCAAGTAACTTCCTGTGACCACAATGCTCGAACCGTGACTCTTAAAAGACTGCGTCGCATTCATTTACCAATTTGGAGCCGATCTCTGTGCCTTTTAGAAGATAAGTTTTTTGTTTTATACACAACTGGATTTGTAGGAATGTGGAACCGGACGAAGGATGAATTATCGATCTCTCCCAACGTTTGTGCCGCACCGCGTACATCTAATCGTCATAATCAAATCGTACATACTTCCAAGATGTTCCGCATAGCAGACCTGGTTTTGATAAAAGTGCTAACAGAAAATGCTTGTAAGATATAATCATTGATTCTTGGATTCTACTTTTGTTTTATAAGAAGTAATGTCAGAACAAACTAAAATAAGGAAAAGTTGATTGTTGAAGGTCGCTGGCATCTAATGGATCCAAAGGATGAAAGTATGGAGATCAAGACGATTCAATTATCTCCTCTCGTGACTCGTAAACTCCTCTTTGGTGAGCCTTCGTGGGAATGCGTAGATGTCTTTCATATTGAGTTATGGTGCAACACTTTCATAGTCCACTGCCAAGGTATGATGATTACTTTGTAGTTTAACAGTTAACACAAACATGTATTTTAATGTATTACCTAAAATAAATGAATTTATATTGTTAATTTTCCACGCAGTGCAAAACCTCATCTCGAACGTAGTAGAAAATCGGCTTCTGGTAAAACGAATTAAACGGTATCCAGAGGCAAGTGACTTCCTTCCAGCTCCAGCAGGTGGTGGTGACTCTACTGAAAGTGATAATTTCCTTGGAAGTGATTTTTATGCCAGCAAAAAGGTCAAGATGAATGGGTGTATTTTTACCACATTTCTTTCGCCAAATGTGGATCCTTGGAAGCTTGACCCACCTCCTAATCAACTGATTCCAGTGGCTGATGTGATTTCATTCGATTGGCCGTCAGATCGGAAAAGAAAGCGAAAGCTTAAAATTCACAGGGTTAGACTCTATAATGTCCCAACCCAACGAATAAGACAGCAGCGGAAATGAATTTTGACAATCTCATTCTTCATTAAACAAAAGTACTATATAATATTAATTTTGTGTATTCTAGAATTTATTACTTTTATTTAAAAGTAAATTACACTGTGTATCTAAATAAATGAACCAAACTCATCAACACTCAATGTCATCTCAGTTTTATAACAAAAAGCTCGATTTTATTCTTAAATTCTTGTAGTTTACAGCAGACTCATAATATTTAAGGAATTAATTAGTAATTTTTTGACTATTCTCAAGTCAATAATAGCAAGTGAGGTATCTAGTTAATCTGCAAAATGCAGAGAAATACAGTGGAACAGTAATAGTACTAACAAAAAAATATTTATTTAACCTAATTAAACAATTCAACTTGTGTCTTTCTAAATCGTAACTAGATTATATAGTCTAGTCACATTAACATCAAACATTCAATTGTTAATAATAACATTGCATGATACTTCTAACAAGTGCCGACTCAGGAATTCTCCCATTCCCATTCTCCCGCTTTCTAAGCCATCAACAATATTCCTCCTCGCCCTCAAGGTCATTTTCGTACGAATCGTAGATTCCTCCTGCGATTTAACAAAACAAGTGTGTTGAGTATTTCGCTATTTTAATAATCATTTTCAATTTCATGCTCATTATCCCATAATAAATTCATGAGATAACCCTCAGATTCAGCCGTCAATCCCAAAATCTCATCCATAGTCAAATCTTGTGTCATCTCGCGAAAAACTTTCATTTCTTCTTTAAAAATCTCCTCAAAGGGCACCGTGTTGTCCTGCTCTTCTATCGGTATAAAAACCGAGTAAAAACTTGAGTAGATTTCTTGTGCCTTTACTCTAATCTGAGAGGAACTCTCTCTGAAATCCATCTAAAATATATTATAAAATACACAGATTATCACACGTTTCGATTTTGGACATCTAATGACTATAAATTATAAGTAACTCACTATAAGTTACTTATCGTGAATTTTCTTACCAACTGATCCTCACTCATTTCCCACTGCTCGACATTCCCTATATAATTTCTCAGCTAGAAAAAAATTAAAACAATTAAGCATCGCTCAGGATTGTATTGTGAATGAATTTCAAAACCGGAATGTTTTTGTTATCATACTCGTCCAACTGTCTGCACCACTTCTGGATGCTTTTTGAGGATAAGAGCTGTTAGATCATGACTTCCCAGTCTATCGAGGAGCTCGAGAGCTCTGTAGCATTCTGCTCCCTTTTCACCCAGGCAGCTGACAATCTCACCAATGATTTCAATTACTTCTCCTTCAACCCTCAGAGTCCTACCGAAAAACAATTTTGTTAATTATATCATGACTACTAAAGGTGAGTCACCTTAAAATACAATTGTTCATTATTGTCTGATGCAATCGCAGAGAACTACAAAGCCTCGCGTTGGCTCCCTCGGCAGCATCAATAGATTTTAATCTTGGGACTATTAGTGATTCTGAAGATTGTTCCTTCTCTTCAAAATTAAAACTGAATCCCATGCACGCTAATGCAATAATTGTATTGTAGGTTAAGAAAAGTACCTGATTTGTGCAGCTCTGCGTTCTCGTTGTATTGATTCTTCCGTCTCAAATCCATCTTTACTTGCCTCCATTAAATCCTGAAGAGTTTCATGAGTATCTTGATCGCCTTGCTCTAAGTCTTCCTTTATTTTAACAATGGTATTTACCCCAGCTTCGAACTCGGCTCGTTCTTCTTCAGTCTGTTAAATACGAATACATTGAAATTCAAAAGACGGTTCACCTTTATGTTGTCTACCTTTTATTTTTCAATTGTTGAATTCATTGTTCTCACATCAAAGTCTTGTCTCGTTTCAATCCTGATCTCAAATTGATCGCCTTCTTTGTCCGTGAACGGTATTTTCGACAACGTTTCATCTGTCACAACATTATAATTACAATATTTTTAAAAACTGGTAAAACATTAAATGTTACAAAATATCCACCATAATTAAAACAAATCCTTACCAAAAGCTTCTGAGTATCGACTTGACGTCTCATCGATTTCGGATCCTTTTTCCATCTCCGATTCGTCGTCCATTTCCGATCCATTGGTCGAACTGGGGGCAGATTCCTTCAAATTTTCCTTATTGTCAGCCTCCACTTCCGCCTCGGCCTCGTCAATATCGTTATCATTCTCGTTGGCTATCGCCATCATTGCAGCATCACTTTCCTCAAGGTCTTCTTCCATTACTACTTGTCTGTGGTGTCTCAAAGCAGGTGCTCGTCTTGGGACGGGCGGTCCTGCTGTTGCGACTGCGACTGCGACTGGCGCAGAAGCTGGAATTAACGCTGGGAGTGGCTTCTTTCCTTGTGGCAAACCTGCGACGTCTGATCTCCTCTGTCCTGGAGGAGCTGCAACAGAGGGTGCAGCAGGTTTGAGTTGTGGAACCCTTGGAACTGGAGAATTAATGTCTGGTGATATTCTTCCAGCTACGGGCTTTCCTCCAGGAGCTCCTCTTCCCTTTCCTATAACCATCCTTGGACGAGTTGGTGGTTGAGGTGTTGGCTCTGGTTGTGTGGGTGTCGCCCTCGCACTTGGAGGAGTCTTCCCTCCAGCTGCACCTCTCTTCGCCCTCTTCGATGATGGAGGACCATCTTCATCCTGGCTTCCGGGAGTAGATGACGCTTTCGTTTTAGTCGGAACTGGGGTTGAAGGTATTTCATCATCTGCAAATCTCTTCGGCTTAATTTTTCGACCACTACGGCTAACCATTTCTGTTCCTCCAGCTGTTGGTGCAGAAGCTGCAGGAGTGTTAACTTCAACCGCGCTGATGGATGTCGTAGAACTAACTGAATCCCTTTTCGACAAAGAGGCTTTGCTTCCTCTACGTCCCTTCGGTTGCTTTTAAAGTTATACAAAAAATTAATTAGTCTAAAAGGTTTAAAAGTCTAAACTAAGGTTTGATTACTTTTAAAAACTAAAGCTTACAGCAGGAGTTTGCTTTCCATTCGCAGAGGGTGGTGCGTTCACTTCTTTTGTGAGAACAGGCGGCTGCGAAGGCCCTTCGTCAATCATCAGCTCTCCATCATTATCTGTGTCAGGATCCACTTCTGCTGGCTGGAGAATGAGTAGAGAACCAAAAACCACGAATGATTAATGTTGAAATTTGCTGATGAGGTCAAAACGCAAAGTATTAGCGGTATTTATTAAACTGACGACTTACTGTTCCAGCATCCTCTTCGCCTAGTGGCCCAGTATCACATATGAGAATATTATTTTCGATTTCCTCCATCGCCTCTTTCCAACGACTTGTGCCTTTCGGTTTTCCATATTTTGATTTGGTGTCGTCACCATATAAAAACATGCTATCGGGCTTTACCGTGCTTCTGTATTGCAAATCGAGAGCATAAAAGTAAAACATTAATTTAATGGCATAACATTCTTAGTATTTCTCCATTGTCATTACACCATAAAAAAAAGACAATGGATGCTTTGTTTAAAACATTGAATGGGCTGTAGAATAGACGAGGTCACAAGTCTTTTGGTACTCAAAAAACCTTGTTTGGCTCGCTTCATATTTGCTTTAGGACCAGGAGTCACGGAGCACCAACATTTATTTAATCAGTGATCACTCAAATTGCCTCCTTTCTTCCATCATAATTAAATTCAAATTGTGATTACAATAATTACGTACGAGTCATATGTTCCATAAAACTGGATCAGGTAAGCTTCCATCTTGCCTTCGGCTCTACTCAAGACCTAAAAAGATTAAGACCGACGATCAAATAGTGAATAGTGAGTGAAAAAAAATCAGCAATGATCAATTGTCAATATATAATTTTAATTAGATGTTAAAAGATTCTTTCGTACCCTCGCCGGCCATGGGGGCCATCCCTTAATTTTAGCAAACACGCGATCGCCACTTTGGAATTTCTGTGCCATTTTTCACTCTTCTTTGTAGAATCTACCCGACAGCTTAACTTTTATTTAATTAATTAGTCTCTTATCAGAATTAATCAATTCCTTCCTGCAGCTATAAATGTCAATTTTGCCTTGTTAAACTGTTGACTATACCAAAATCCCAATTCTCCGCTTATAACACTGTATTATTCAGTTAAAATTAAAGTTAATACAATTGTAATTAATTACTAAATCTTTAATTCTAATAGAATCCTACGCTTTCTTTTGTTTATGATGATGCCTAAAAAATTATGGCTTTTTGGGACAGGAAAAAAATTCCCTTCGCTATTTATTGATTTTCTAGCATTAGATTTAGGGGAAAAGCACTTTTTTCATGTGATCAACAACAAAAGCCGAATACAAAACGCAAGCAATGAGCAACGCAACGGGCAGCTCGTTCAGTTCTACTACTCTATGGTTAATGGTAATCAACATAATAAAAAACATTTACTTTCTGCTCTTCCCGGCGGACGCGAAATTCTGGAGAATCGGAGACTGGGGCTAGGTGAGCACAGTAGTGTTCGATTTGATTCTCGTTCTTTTCTGTTATCTTTGTTGCAATTTTTGCAAATTTTATTCAAACTTTGAATTTCAAAGCATATGAATAGTTCATACATACATCATAATGAATTGATAATTTATTGATATCGATGTTGTACAAGAAGAGAGTGGAGAGTGTGGAAGAGTAAGTGTTCTGGGTCAAGTATTCTTTATGAATAGTAACCTTTGACCTTATTGACTGACCTTAGGGCAAATCCGTTTACTTGTCATACTGCGTCATTTTTGCATGGCTTTTCTTTCAACTAAATACATTTTATAAGAGAAAGTGAGATGAAGTTAAATTGGCGCACACAACAAATCGAGGTCTGCATTTTACTCAGATTAAATAAAAATTGTAAATAATTTGTTCCGCATCAATATTATTATAAACTCTCATAATATGACTTTTGATTTTGATCTCAAAGAAAATTAATTGGGTGTTAACGACTCGATGGCGAGGGAGCAGCAGCGTAACGTTAAGTCAGAAATTGGAAGTTGTAATTACAATGATATTTTCCATTTCGTTGTCGTATATGCAAATACAAAAAAATCTGCCGTTCAATTCAATATGAAATGCTTACTCTATAAAACACCTTGTAAAGCTTGTACCGTAAACGCCTACATCAATCACCTACTCCACAAGAGAGCTTGAACGTTTAATTGTTTTATGTAAGCCACGGAACAACATCCAAATAAATGTGTGCCAATTCAAGTTGCAAATGTGGCAAGCATAATTTAGCCCAATTTTGTGCATTATATTTTAATACAACGAGTAAACATGACTCACTCACTTTCATTCATCTCTCTTCTCTTTTTCTCAATTATCTTTTGTCACGCTATTGTGTCACAGGAAGTGGAAGAAACCTTCCTTGAAACTGTGACACTATCAGACAGTAATTATGCAGCTAATAAAGTTGATCCTACCTCAACAATTGAGCTCAATGATGAGACACTTGCCACCACCACGACTACCACAGTTCCGTTTTCCAACGACAATGTTGTTACAAATAATACTCGGTGCAGCCAAACCCATGTAAGCCTTTTTACGCTATATAATCTAACTGTACTCTTCAGATGTAGCAAAATGTTAAATATTTTAAAAATTCTAAACAGTTGTCATTCACAAAAGAGACCCTGCTACATATTTGGGAAATTAAGGGACTAATTGGTTACATCAGCTACATCAAAAAATTTGACCAACCATTTGAGATTAAAACAGAGGAAGTGAGCTTTAAAAGTGATGCGGTCGATGGAAAATGGACTTTTACTGTTCACAAAGTGCGTCACTCCATCCCTTCATTTTCTTTACAAACATCTTCAGATAACCAGTCTACTTCATTCGTCTCTAGTGCAACTTCCGCTTCCCCTTCATTCGACTCCTTACTAAAATCCTCCAAAGATCACATCGGCGACATTCGTATTGTGGCCACATATTCTTACGAAGCGAAGCAACCGAGAAATAGCGACTTTATCATTCGCCCAACAATTCTTCACAGTTCAACAGAAATTCCACTTTTACCCCAGAAATCATCCAGTCCAACAATCGTGCAACAAAAATACTATAATACCCGAGGTCACCAACTGAATTCCAACTTCTTGGAATACGTGTATACATTCACGTGGACAAAAGTTCTCGAACCTTTGGAGACAATCAAGAAAAGTATTTTTAGCACAAAAGTCACAGGAAAAAACGAATCAGAAAGTAACGATAAACACTGGTCTGGAGAAGCAAGTGAAGAATTCTTTGAGGAAATAACGCTGACCGATTTCTCGGGCCATTTTGGTGACGTCACCTTAAAATTTCTTATTTCTGCATACTTTCCGGAGGAGCCGATCTCGGTAACCTCGAGTCGGTGCAATTCTTCCATCTTCTTGGAGCATCTTAGCGTAAACCAATATCTGCTTGAGAAAACTTCTAATAACCAGAATAAACGATCGCCACCAACTAAAGAAGCAAAGCCTCACAGATATTTTGGACACAATGTGCCTCCGTACATGCGATATGCCTACAGCATGCTTCATGACGACCGTTTCTCTGATATTATTTTGGTATTAGACGATCCAGTCACAGGTCTAGTCGAGTTGCCAGCTCACAGAATCATATTAGCAAGTGAGACTTAACAGACTTATAAGTTATTTTAATAATATTACATAATTAGACATTGGCATGTCTAGCATTAAAAATTTTCCCATGCATTTAGCTAGCAGCCCTGTCTTCTCGGCGATTCTGGAAAATACGGCATTGCAGCAACCAATCGTTACTTCTACAACCGGAAGTGAAAGTCAATCAACGTCATCTTCTAACGAATGTCTCTCGATTATAATGCCGCCTCCAGTTCCAAGAATAATTATTGAGCCCCCTGATGTTGGAGTAGAGTTAGTGTTCGTAACCCGGGAAATTCTTATAAGAGTATTGTGCAAGAGTAATTGTTTAAAAGTATTGTCGGTACTCGAGAGTCTTGCAAGACTTTAAAAAACAATCAATTCCCGATTTTCCATGAGATTACCCATTTGTACATGAGGTTATGTCTGTTAAACTGGTAATTAACAAAGTCTGAAGTACAGAAATTAAAGTCGAGTCAAAATGAGCAACAGCGAGTCAGGATTGAGGAAACGAAAACGGACCTCAAAGGCATGGGAGCACTTCGAACCAAATGGAGACGAATCGGCCACTTGTAATCAATGTGGAAAAATAATAAAAACCACATCGGGCGGAACAAGTGGAATGACGAAGCACCTTCTCTCAGTTCACGGTGTGGCCTTCGGTGTATCAGGTTTAAAAGCAACTTTGTTTCCTGAAACCACGAAACATTCCCAGTAAACTTTTATGTCACAATTAATGACATATTTAACCAACAGACAATTCTCTCACTCCACTTGAGGATATCGCCAAGATGGCGGCTGTTGATGGTTTCTCCTTTCGAAGTATTTCGCAATCGGAAACAATTCAAAAGTATTTCAAGCGTGTGAATGGAATTGAACTGCCCGTATCACCTAACACAATAAGGGAAAGAGTCTTACGATGCTATAACGAGAAGAAAGACTTAGTGGTCAAGTCAATTGTTGAAATGAAGCAGAAAAGCCGTTCCTTCAGTGTAACCTTAGACGAATGGACGTCCTGTGCAAACAAACGCTACCTAAACGTAAATCTTCACAGTCAAAACGTTTTTTACAATCTGGGACTTATGAAAATCAATGGTTCCTTTACCGGTCTTGCTTGCTTGGAGGCACTGAAAGTGAGGCTTTCGGATTTTCAAGTTGACCTTTACAATGATGTCACTGCCATTGTCTCAGATGGAGCCAGTATTATGAAACGATTATCTGCAATATCCAGTCGCAAACATCAGTTTTGCTTTGCCCATGCAATCCATCTTGGAGTTACGGATATTATTTACAAAAAGAAGGACCAACAGCAACCAGTAGTGCCACCGCCACCTATTTTTGAGAATTCCCAAACTGAAAGTGATGATGATAGTGACGGCGAACCAGATCTAGATGATGACGAAGCATTATCATTCGCAGATGAAGAGGAAATTGAATACAGAGAAGATTTCAGAGATATAATTACCAAAGTCAGGAAGGTGGTGAAGTCATTCAGGAACTCGCCATTAAAAAATGACATTCTTCAAAGCAACAACAATAACGAAGACAAAGGCCTGCTTCTGGATTCGAAAACAAGATGGAACAGTCTCGTAGTTATGTTACATCGATTTCTTGAAATGAAAGATGCCATAAAAAAAACCTACATAGATTTGAACGAGAATCTGCCGGTCACCGACGATGACTTTAATCATATCACAGAAGTTGTCGGTGTTCTTGTGCCTGTGAAACTGGTGGCTGAACATCTTTGCCTACGGAGTGCAACCCTGGTCACCGCTGACGCAGCAATCAATTTTATGTTAACTGAGCTGCAGTCGTTGGACTCACCATTTGCAATTGAAATGTTCGAATCGGTAAAGAAACGAGTAAAACAAAGGCGAACAGTTCTTTCCGACATCGCTCAATATTTAACTCAACAATCAATGGAAGGGGATGGGCATCGAAATGGATTTTTTGAGAAAGTAACGCGTCAAGGAATCGCAGAAGGTCTCCAGAACGTTTTCAAACTGTTCCATGAAGTTTCAACTGATTCCGATATTACTGACCACGATACTAACGAATTTGAGTTAAATGAGTTCGAGTTGAGTTTAGAAGCGAAGCTGCATCTTGCCCTGAAAAAAGTCGAAACGTACAAACCGAAACCTGACAGAAGGCAGAGGGACACATTGGCTACAATCAAAAAGGAAATGCATCTTTTTGAGACAACTGGTGCCAAAGGAAGAATTTTGTCATGTGTCGAGAACGCCATAATGACAATTCCGCCAACTTCCGTGGAATCAGAACGAGTATTCTCTGCATCTAATAATTTTTGTACAAAATTAAAGTCACGACTGGGCGACAGCTCACTTAACGCGCTGGTATTTTTGCGGTGGTTTTTTAAGAAACAAATTAATTAACTAAATAATTTTTCCTCATTGATTTGTACAAAAAAACTAATTATTTATTAATTATTATTACTAATTAGTCCCTTTCTCAATGAAACGTAGAGCATTGTTAATATAAATTACGTAGAAATCGAGTTATGCGTTAAAATAAAAGACATTTTGTTCTGTCAAACCCCTTTTGTGCTTTGTTAATTACTAGATTAGTTAGTATAGAAAATTTCACAATACTCTCACAAGACTATGTCCGGTACTCCCGAAATCCTTGGTCTTATCAAGACTCTTAACCATGGTATTATTGCTAACTATAAGTAGAGTGTTTGCAAGAATTTCTCCGCTACATTTACACAGGTTCAGTGGACAGTGAAAAAATGCGAGATGTGACGTTTGTTCACAAGCTTATCATCGTTGCCGATAAGTACGACCTACCTGAGCTGAAAAGACATTGCGAACGTATCTTGCTTCAAAGTCTTTCCACAGAAAATGCTGTTGAAATGTACCTGCTTGGAATAAAAGTCACCTCACCTAAAATGATGAGGAAGGCGATGATCATTATGAAAATGTGAGAAACCATTCAATACGTTGACTATATTGCAGCTTTATATTATCTAATATTTCCATGCAAAACACTAACAATTATTTTTTGCATTTCTGAAAAATATGTAGGAATAAAGCCAAGTTGGCTTCGCAGACGGAGGAATTTCGCGAGTTGAGCATGAGACATCCAACACTGATGTACGAGTTGTTCCTATCACATTAAAGAAGAAAACTCCTTACATTGTCAATTCATTTCTCTTGAATAATGATATATAAATATTTTGTGTTAGTTTCGTCATTTCTTTAGCTTGCCTCTAATCCTAAGTGTTTGTATGTTATTTTAGAAAGGCTGTATTTATTTTAATATAATTGAAAGCTAAATTCGAATCTATCACTTTATTATCTTATTAAAGTTTATTCCTGTAATTTTTCTTTTCACTCACAATGGATCACGTTCTCAATTTTGTATCGGCTTTACATTTTTATTTTTTAGTGGGATTTATCCGTGGAATTTAGCAATGCTTAGAACTCATAAAATACAAAAAATGCCAACCATCTGCATTAAATGAAATGAACTAAATATTTACTCATGTCTCTTTCTTATCAATTCTCATTCATGATAAAAAATTGTATTTTGCAGAAATATTAAACCCGGCAGGTGTGTCACTTGCTACCAAAATAGTCTATTTTTGTCTTGTGGTATGACGCAGAAAATTGAATGTGAAAGTACCAGTGAAAGTTTTCACTTTTTCCCGGGTACGATACTTGTTCCAGCTTAAGTGTTTTCACAGTTGCATTTTCGCAATCGGTCATTAATACAATATAAATTCTACGACCCTACAATAACACCGTGCTATTAAATAAATAACATTATAATAATGACAAAGTATCGATGTCAATGTCACTTGTCACTTCTGATCAACAACTTTGTATTTGACCACCATTACAATTATTTTCTTTTTAGAAAAATATTCCAATTAAGCATAAGCCATCAGCCACACAATTCAGCATAACGAAAATACTGAAAACCGATTTGTAAAATCGGACGAACGCTTATGTAAAATCAGATTCTCAGGATTCTCAAGAGTAAATGAATGATGGCATCACACTTCAAGAAGTTATTTTTTTCCACAATAGTTCCCATCAAGAAGAAAAGGTCCTGGGTTTACCAAGCAGTCTTTCTTTTAATCACAGGTATAAATCTGCAGCGTTTACAGTTTTAGGTCACATTCCTCTCAGAGGTTGAGTTTGAGAATACCCGAAGAACCAAACCAATTGATTCTTTATAAATATTTTAATTTCAATTTACTCAACATTTTAAAAATGTGTGCGAAAGAACGAGCTATTTCACATTATATGACTTTGGTTGTTCCAGCATACAGCAAGAGAGGCACCCGTGATGTCTCATTCTTGTTGGGGTTGAAGCCTGTGGTCTTCATTGGCCGCCTACTTTGCGTCCTCTCACGAAGTGATGTCTTGAAGAAACATGAGACACAAAGGTTAGAATCGTACCACATTAAAGCCTTAAAGGTTTTGCATAAACTCTTTTTAAAAACTCCAATTTTTTTTCTTTTTTATATATCTTTAATAGAAAGGTGTCCATTCCCACTGTCATTTCCGTTCTGTTCACATTTTTCTTCTTTATCAACGCTATTCTCCAAATCATTGCAAATGTAGATCGCTTCAACCATGCCAAAACGGTGAATGAAAAACTCGGGGAATTTTCTCTTCCCAGCTATTCTTGCACCATGTTCTTTGTGTAATTAAATTATTTCCATTCAATCAAACTGTAATATCCATCTTACTTAAATACTTGTATGTATACCTATGTGTGACACAGCTACTTTTACCAATTATTTGGTACAAAGCGATTTCGAAATGTGGTTCAAACCTTTGTGGAAGCAAATCAGCGTTCCCAATTAAGCGCTCCATTTCCAACCACCTTTCCCCGCTTCTGTTGGATTACCATTGTCTCCTGTATGTTATTTGGCGTCGCCGAAAACGTCTTGTTTGACCTTCAAAACTTGAAAAAGGACGGTATAGTAATAGTAACCCTTACACATCCCAATGAAATTGAGGAGATTCATTTAATAAATTAATCCACCGAAATAAATATGCTAAATATGTTCAATGATAGAGCCAGTCCCAACGGGTCTCAGAAATTCTACTTTAGAACTCTACTATGCGCGCAATTTTTATCACTGGAAAAGTATCCTGCCGTATCACCCAGTGCTTCAGACTCTCTGCATCATCATTGTTAAGTTTGGAACATGGGGTTGGGTTTTCATGGATGTCATCGCCATTGTCCTATCGCGAGCAATCGCAGAAAAGTTTCGTGCAATGAGCAAGGAAATTGCGCTTCTCATTAGTAAAGAACATTCTGCTATAATTACAATAATCAAATCAAAAACCACCACTATCACAGGTTCATTTTAAAAAAATAACTCGCTGCTAAATCTGGGGTCAGGGGTTGTTAATGTTAAGAAATGTATCTTATGAAATGTCTACTTGCAGGCGCAGACAGAGCCGAGACGCCAAGGTGGAACGCAATCCGGGATGAATTCACAATATTATCTGAGTTGCTCCTTAAAATTGAGGAGTTCATAGCTCCGTTAATTCTTGCTTGTTATGGAGCTAATATGTATATAATTGTGATTTCACTATTTTATTGGATCGCCCCATACTCCAAGTTTTCTGCGGAGCAGAGCTCCTATAATTATTTAGCTTTCATGCAATTTCTCTTCCGGGTGAGTAGCGTGACCTATTTTGCAGCTGAAGTCCATCACGTGAGTTACGAGATTACAAAAACAATTCAGAAGTGTCCAAATTCACTCTACACCTTATCGGTATGGTATAATTTTATATTGGAACTCATGCTAATTTCAAAAGCATTATCTAATTAGCTTAACGCAAACTATCATTAAAATATTCTTTTTAGTTGGAAAGGCTTGAAAAAACGTTAATATCCAACCCACTTGGAATCTGTTTGTTTGGCTCTTTCATGATTACCCGACGGTTTTTCATTTCTATTGTAAGCTTTATCTTCACAACTGAAATTGTGCTACTTCAAATCACAGGTTCATTCTAAAAAAATAACTCGCTGCTTGCACTTGGATCAACTCTAAAAACACAGAGTCAACATTCTTAATTCTTTGATAGGCTCTGGCTGTGCTTTCCCAAAAAATTATTAACTTATTTCTTGTGAATGTTTTACTTTTAACATTTAAGTTAGTTGAATAAAAGAATACAAATTTTTATTAATGCTGATACATAAAAAAAACCATTTAGCAATTAATCGAATCATATCGAATGAATTTTGTCAAGTAATGTATACAACATTAAATACATAGTTTTTGCACACAACTGTTAAAGTTGTAGGTATTTACGTCCAATTTATTTTTATTTGCTTGCGATAACTGCTAAGGTTGAATTGATTAATCAATTTTAATTGAGAAATTCAATTAGATAACATTTTTGCTTATTTAAGGCAGTAGAGGTATTTTTTACATAGTATGCCCTAGCGGCCAGCGAAAATGTTATAAATGACTTTCTCAGGTCTTGCCAGATTCTTGATCGAATTGTTCATGAGAATTGAAGTGGCCACAAGTCCAATCATGAAAACCTCTCTGGAGTTAAATGCCCAAATATGATACTTGGTCGGCGTAGACAAAGCAATGACATTGAAAAACATGACAATAGCGCTGGTCCATCCCCAAAAATCTCCAGCGACGAAACACACAGTAAAGTGAGAAATAGTGGCGATGGTTGTGCAAATCTGGGTGGTCCTTACGATCCCCGTGCTGCTTTGACCTATCCACATCACAATTGGTATAATACAGAGTAAAATGTGAATCTGTGACAGATAAAAGGTTGGGTAGAGAATCATCCAGGTGTAAGTGACCATCAGTGGATATCCCACTATGACATTGAGCCAGCCAGCCATGTAATGATATTGAAGCAGAGACTGAGCATCGCCTTTCATCTCATCCTCCTCTAGGGCGGCCACCGTTATCGAAATAAGTCCAAGGAGATTGGTTAGGAAGCCAAGAACATACCAAATGCTGCAGTAAATTACTCCTTCAATTGTTAGCTTGCTCACGTACTGGAACCACAGGCCCATGCAAGCGGTTATCAGCCCCATAAGCTCCAGAATTGCCAAAACCACAGTTTCTGCTCTTGTTTCTGCCATTATTGCCGAATTTATTTTGAAGGGGTAAGTGGATATGTCAACTTCAGTCTTAAAACCGTACAATATCGCATTTGTTCACAAAAATGGAGACGGGAGAAAAATCGTATGTAGAACTTGCCTATTTTATTGATTATCTTTCAGTTATATTAGGGAGATGGTTGCAATGGTGTCTTAGCATTATAGACAATATCAATTTCAGCGTTAAAAATTCCAACAGTAAACTGATTTATGCGAGTATTTACATAATACATACAATTACGAAGATGGCAAACATGTGCAGCAATAAAATAATGGACCAATAATGTCGTTAATACAAGTAATTGGTCATAGTTAAGACAGTCCATCTTCAAAAAGCGGAAATCGAACCTATGTAATTTACAAAACTCACTCACTTAAATCATATTTCACACTTCACCTCATAGGTTCACATTTTTAAACATACCTGCATTAATATAGCATTGTTTATTTGTTGACTCATATATTTAAATCTAATAGTCAACAGCATAAATCATGACTTACAAAACAAAAAATTGATATAATTACTTTACAAGCACTAATTAGCCACACCTTTAATCTCGTTCTACCCGACGAAACCGACTCAAGAGGTGGCTAAATTTGGAAGATCCTTGGCGCGAGGAAGATGGTGAATTTTTCTTTTCGGATGAGGAAGCAACAACAGAAGGTTCGTCTTGTATCTTGATTTGCTTTGTGACGTCAGTTCCGTCTCTTCCTGTAAAATAATTACTTTCATCCAAACTAGACCTTTTACGACAACTTCTAATTTCTTCTTTAAGGTTCCTAGATGATCCGAACTCAGAAACTGAGAGCTGTGAACTTATAGGACTTTGGCTCAACACTTTCGTCTCTGCTTCCCCATCTACATCATCCGGTGTTTCAGGAACAATAAAAGTTGGGGATTTGGAATTTGAAGGGTTTATTTGGGTCGACGTAGCCAATACCTTTTCCCCAAAATAACCACTCTCAACTGAATCGTCTTCTGATTCTGATGACTCAAACAACTCTGTTGTGCCGTCACAGTTTTTAGGGCCCAGTGATTGTGACAAAGCTTCAGCTTGTGATTGCAGTTGAGAAATTATCCTATTTCTGCCCACCAAACATTTCCGTTGAGTTTGACGAATGATGACGCTTCCCGTTGAGGATGGAGGTGGAGGAGGTTGTGGAGAAGTAGGAGGCTTGTTACTTGATCTTCGTCTCATCATGTTCTCCAGATAAATTTTTTCGGTAGCCCACAATGTATCCAGATGTAATAATTGCAAAATAATTTGAGCCTGGTTATAATACTCTTGTAGAGGATCCTTCGGGAAAGCAATATGGAGGGTATTCGTAACATGCGAAAGTGAAAAGGACTGCATGGAAGCTTCCATCAGTGAAACAGCAGTGACTGCATCATGAACAGAGACATAATCTCTATACATCAATTTTGCGTGACCTTCGGCCAACCTATACAGACTTTCCAAAAGTCGAACAGTTGTCCTTGCTTCACTTCTTTTCTCATTTTTTCTCTGAGATAAATAATAAGTGCTGAGAACTGTCTGGGCATCTTCTCCGATTTCCGGAGTCTTTTCCTTGATAAGCATAAGGTAACTTTGAAGTCTTTCCGTGTCCCAGAGGAGACCAGTTTTATGAGCATTTTCTGTCGCTTGCTCAAACTCTCGAACGTCGCCTAAGATAAAATCACAGAGGAAATCGTCCCATGCGTCGTTTTCAGCATCTTTCAGAGCAATGACGAGATCGAATCGTGATAACAGCGGAGTGGCCAACCCAATGTTCATCTCAATGGCTTGATTATCGTCGTATTTCCCGAATTTTGGATTTGTTGCTGCGATCACGGTACATTTAGTGCTTAATTTGCAGACCATCCCTGCCTGATAAAATTTAAAATATTTTCAATTATTCAAATTCACTGGCATAAAATAGTTGAAGTATTTACAAGAATATTTAATTTCGTACTTTGGCGACACTGATTGTTTGCTGTTCCATTGCTTCGTGGATACTTATTTTATCATGCTCCTTGATATTCGAAAACTCATCAATACAGCAAACTCCACAGTCGGCGAGGACCAATGCTCCAGCCTCCAAATTCCACTCTCCACAGTCCTTCACGGCGGACACAGTCAACCCAGCTGAAGTTGTACCAATGCCATTGGTAAAGACTGCACGTGGCACAATCTTTGAGACGTACTTTAAAAGCTGACTCTTTCCTGTGCCAGGATCGCCTACGAGCAGAATGTGGGATTCGCCTCTGACATGAGAACCAGAGTCTTGACGTGGAACGCCTCCGGCAAGGACCATACAGAGAGCTAATTTAACCACGTACATTCCGTAAATCTTCAACATATAAAAATGATTGAAATTATTAGTTTAAATCTTGAGTAAAGCTGTTTTGTTTCAATTTTACTGACTTGTGGACAAAATGAGCGGAGAATGACATCCCTCCCTTCGAAAGGATTCTCTTCATTCTTTTGCCAAAAATCTTCAAATGACTTCACCATTTCATCGTTAATAAGAATTGCAGCACGTTGATCGTTTTTAACTTGAACGTGATTTGCTCGAAAAACTGTTTCTGCTGAGATTCGTTGGTTCGCACGCAATGGTCTTGTAATCCTGATGAAGAGTGTTCCACTGAAAAATACATAAGATCATTCAAAATTAACAGTGAACAATATTTCGTGTACAAAACTAACAGTGCAACTAATAATTAACTCCTTACTTTATGATAACGTCATCACCAGGCTTGCACGAGTCCACTAAATCATTTTCGAGTACAACCCACATTGCTTTAGGCATTATTCCAAATCCACTTCCAGTAATGTGTTCTTGAACCTTCACCTCTTGGTAGTCTCTGAAGAATGAATTGCTGCTTTCTTCACCCTGATCGATTAATTCGACCTTTCCTCCAATGCAAGCATTTTCGCAGTTGTCCAAAGTTTTAGGGAAATGATGTCCTCTACTGGCAGGAGCTTCATAGTTCATCGTTTGCTTGCACTTACTACAGCGGTAAGTCTTTTTATATTCCAGTAACTTCGGGCTTGTCGTTCTTACAACTGTTCCAACGAGGGTGAGGAAATGACCTCGCTCCTTGCATCCAGGAAATTGGGTTTTGAATTTATCCCAAATGGCAGGCATTGAATGGAACCGAACGTGAACATATTTATTTGGATTCTGACCGTATTTGCCATTTTCTTGATCACACAGGTCAAACAATGCACGCCGGGCTGCCTTATCTGCTATCTCTAGCACCCTATCAGGAGATTGTAGCATACAAACAACGCTCCTTGGACATTCTTCTTTGCATTCTAGAAAACTGAGGAATGGTCAAAGAAATTTTTCAACGTTAACAAACTGTAAAATTTAATCACTCATATCAATTAAATTTTGAATCATTTAGTTGTTTATTACTGTATGTTAAGTGGAAAGTGACCACCGTCATTAGGCTGATTCAAAATCTCGAACAAGTCGTTTTTCCGAAGATTAGAAATATAGTCATAAAATTCTCCTAGAAGTACATAGTCATAATTTATTTTTAGACACTAGTATAAAATATCTGTCTAAAAATTATCAAATTGGAGAGGAAACTCTCATTACTCAGCTTACTTTCAAACAAATCCGATTCGACTTTTCCCTTATCGTATGACATTTTTGTTGTGGCTTTATTAGTTTATATCCAATTAGTATGGAAAAATGATTTTATCTTGGACCCTATTTTTCGGTGTCGACTATAACTTTCTCCTTTCCTACAGGTACTTGAACAGCTAATTCCTCTAACCGCTTCTCAATTCGATTGACCATCCGCCGTAAGTAAAAATCCTGGTATTCTGGAGGCAGCACGTGCAATTGGTTTATAATTTTATCCAGTGTTCGATAACCCTATAAGTATAGTAAATTAAGTAAAATACACGGGAAAATGTCAACATTGAACATATAATCTATATAACATAACAATCTTGAAAATCATTACAGATACAATTTTTTACAATGTAAAAAGTAATTACCAACTGTGCAGGAATTAAATCTTTGTTCCCGTACGGATCTTTTTTATCGTACAAATCTTCACTCAAATTCTTCCAGAAGACATTTACAGAAATGCTGTAGTCCAGCGCAGTCACATTATGGAACCACAGTGCAGGAATAAAAATCACATCGCCTTCCTCCAGGAGCGCTTCTAATACTGCACAGTCTTTGAACTTTGGAAACTTGTCGTGGTCCGGATTGTCAATGTCCACTATCTCAGACTTGTCTCCATCCAGATACAAATTCAGAGCCTCAGTTGGAGGGTAAAAAACTACACGCTTAGTGCCCTTTATTTGGATCAGGATGTTATCACCTAAAATTAGACCATAGACGACGAATTCAACTCCAATTCCAAATCTCAATAATTACACTCCAAATATTATGGGTTCCTAATACAAAATCGTAATATACTACTACATTAGATACACAAGTATAAAATACTCACAGGTATCGTAATGTGTCCACAACTGCAGATGGGGAGATGTGATTCGAAAAACGGAAGAAAAAAAGGACTCCTTCGGAAAGATGTCAGGTACAACTAGATCTTTGGCGAGTTGTGGAAAATGAACGGAAATATCAGAGACGTCTTTTCCCCTACAAAGAGATATCGCAGAAATTGAATATAAAACTTAAACAGACAACATCTCTAAAAAAAAGTCTATGAAATCTTTTTCTTACCGTGGATCTTCTCCAATCGATCTTAAATACCAATAGAGCTCATAATCCTCCTCCGTAAGTTCTCCGACTTTCTCGACCTCCACCGCCTCACTTCTAGTTCCAGAGCACAGACTTATCAACTTCTGGAAGCTGATCGTATCATACACAAAGTTCTTCTTCCGGAAGTCCAGCTGCCTTTCTCTGCTCCGGTGAACCTTGACCTTTTTTCCCGGCGGACAATTCTCAATGAGATATTCGGGCGACCACTTTTCTCTGCACGGACCGATATCGAATCCCCGGAAAATCACCGGCTCTCGTTTCCTCAGAAGCACCTTTTCGATTTCACTTTCGAGCTTTTCCAACTTGTTTACATTTATAACTGGCACAAGCCTCTTCAATTTCTCCTTCGTCTTGCCCTTTTCCTCCGGCTGCTTTCCTTCCAGCAGCAGCGATTCTCTGCATTCCTCCAAATTCATTCAGGTCAGATTGAGTTGGTGTTGGACAGCCAATCAAAATGCTTTTCTCGAATTTGAATAGTATCAAAAACGTTTTAAAATGTCAAAGAAAACCGTGCGTGCAAACATGAATGATCCGTTTGTTTACGTAACGTGCGTGTGTAATGTGAAGATGAATGAATGAGTGAGTGTGAGTGAGCCGCCAGCGAATCAAATTCCTCTATGGTTTTAGTACAATGCTCCTCAAGTCTTTGTCTTTGTTGCTTTTTTCTTCCGACAAACCCGACCGTTCCGAACAATGGAATAAAAAGATGGAGCTGAATTGCAATTTGGGCCATGAATGA
>VYYJ01000241.1:0-77774 GCA_021029165.1 Cyphoderus albinus
ATGAGATTGGTGTCATTCGACTCGTCTCGTCGAGTTCTACCCACCTGCCAAATTTCGTAAAAATTGGAGTTGCGGGGCTATAAACGTAAAATTCCCAGCATTGATACTATAAAGTGAGCCAAGTCCCAGATTCATTCATGGAGGATCTAGTTACATATAAAAATGTTCCACGCTACGCAGTAAGGAAATACTAGATGCTTTAACTGGTTGGCGAAAACTCAAGGCAATGTCACTTTCAAAGAGCTGTCCACTTTTCAGCAAAAATACAGTTTTGTTTTTGTTTTTGTCCAGCAAAGCAGTTTATTTTGTGGAAAAGGTTAAATTTATTATAGCTGAGTTGATTAGATTTACAGAGAGAAAACCGCAACTGCATCGAAAAGGTCTCTCAGGAGTTCCCAAAGTACATAAAGTGGAAACCTGCTTTTGGGTAAAATTATTGAGAAAAACTAGAAGCGGGACATATTTATGTAATGTATACAAACAAAGCATACGCTACACAGCCACGACTTCGCGAGTCCAATTCAAAATTTCCCCAGGAGGATTCCCATTGCCCACAACAACAAAGTCGTTTCCCATTACTGCTCGCTGTTGCTGGAGAATTTTGTATTCCAATCCTAACCAGGCCAATACGAAGAAAAAATCGAGTCCATTATCGCCACGATGATCATCAGCATGAGAGAGCTTCACACAGTGACACTCGCACATCTCGCTGCAGGAAGCATTTTTGCATGAATGCTCACTCAGCTCAGTCTCTCTGCTTTCTCCAGCGCTACCAGGAATATCGGAACTCAACCCGTCCGTCTCCAGTTCCATTTTACCACTTGATATTGTCCCCGAAATGTGTTTGCGTGTCTCTCTGCGTATGCGTTTCCTTTTTTTATAGTTATTCTGTCCTGGAGAATGTAGTTCGTAGACATGTAGAAAAAAAATCGAGTTTTTTTATGTGTAACTCCACTCCAGTCAGAACTACGTAGATTTGCGGCTGTATTTGTGTGAGCGAGACTGATCGTCACTAAAATTTCCAGTCCAATTTCCAGTGGCAGCTAAAGCTTTACATTACACGTTACATCCCATCTCATCACATCACAACATTTTAGTATTACTGGAGAAAATCACAATCACTGCATTAGATGCTGGAGAAAGGTGCAGATCAGCTGCTCGCGGCATGACATCGCATTAGAGATAGGAAAACATTATTAGATTCTCTGAGCATACATTCATTGAGCAATGAAATATGGGACATTTTCTTATGTTGCATATAAATTCACATTTTAACTGGTTTCTTCTCCAGAACCCAAACTCGACTGGTTTTCTGGTGGAAAGTGGAATCCCGAATCCGTCCTATTTTATTTGTTGTTGCTTCTAACTCCCAGAAAAAAATATGAGGTGGGTGGGTGGGCTGCTTGCCATTACAATACGTTGCTCTTACTACTACTTATTACTACCGCTTCATCTTCGGTTTCAGCTTCCGCCGCTGGTGCGGTGGAGCAACACACTTTTTTTTCTTAGAGCACAGCCACTGCTTCCTAACGGAAAAGTTCTAGTGAAAGCCAAAGTCAACTCAAACCCAACTTTCTCTACCTGGATACAAAGTATCCACTTACTTAACTTTTTTATATTCCTTCCTATTGCTGCTATTATTATTTTCTCCAGGACTTTTTCTCCAACATGAAAAAGACACAAAGGGAAAAGAAAAAGCCTTTTATGACTTCTTTATTCTCCTCTGCCAGTTTTTTGTTCAAAGACAAATATCGTGCGCTGGAGGATAACTAAACAGACATTTCTTGCTGGAAATAAAAGGAAACTACGTCAGTGTGTCTCTGTGTATACATTCTTCTTAACATGCTTATTTTTTGCTGGAGGAGTGTTTACAGAGCAGAGCAGAGGAAAAAGGAAGAGCAGCCAGCACATCTTGTCAGGCTCTATTTTATTCATGGTTCCGAGACACACGAAAACCTGTGTTGTCTCTGATGCTGGAAAGGCGTGTGTGCGTGGGCTTCTCTGCTGCTCCAGCTTCTGGCTCTTCATTGTATGTACGGGAAGTGGATAAAATGAATGCAAATCAAGCTGAATAGAATAATGTGAATGAATCCATAAATAAAGGAAAAAACTGGAAACTCTATTTTGCCCACAGTTATGTATAGTTAGTTTATAGGGAAAAGTTTCCTTTTCTTATTTTATTAGCTGATTTTAAAGACCCGCACTGGAAACGCTCGAGTTATGTGGATTAAAGTGAAATTGGATTTCTCCTTTTAGATTTCATTTTCTCATTATGCTCAAGGCAGATTATCATTCAGTATTTATTGTGCTGATGAGAAGAATTTACCATGAAAATCCTACAAAATATTCTCTGGCCAAGATCAAGCCTACGGCCTACACAAAAATCCTTCCAGAGTTTTCCCTTAATTTTATTATTGATTTGTCTTGCTCTTACATTTTCTGGGGCGGAGTGAAAAACTCCTTTGAGAAAATAGGCAATAAATTTTAGTATCACGTTTCATCTCATTTCATTTTACTGTTTTACGACTTTTCTCCACCGTTCACTGCTCACTGCTCACCCTTAAGAATATTTTACAGCTCAATTATGAGCAAAGTTGTGTGTGACAGGTAGAAGCTGACTGGCTGAAATGAAACATCTTGAACCTTTTTATGTAGAAAAAATTCTGCTTTACGAGTATGAGCTTGAAATAAATGGGTCGTAAACTTTTTAGCGCTTAGTTATACACATACGTACTGCTATAAGTAAATACCGCGTTTTTTCCATGATAAGCCACATTTTAACTGTTTATCCAGTTGACATTTTCTCCTGCAGTTGGTCAAGGTCCCGTTTTTCCAGCTAAGTCTGGCAACGAGAAACTGACCACAAACAACGTGTTAGTAATAAAAAAAATTGTGTTCTCTTTACGCTTGATTACATACATGTATTAAATATATGCTGGAACAGCGAAATAAATGTGTTTACAATCATACCTGATTATAAAAGAAAGCTTGAAGAAAAAAAAATTGTTCTTATCTGGACTTTATTCCGCTCCAATTTCTTTCTGCATTTTAAAATAAATCCGTGACTGAAAATTGGAACAAGGGTTTATCATGCAATACATGCATAAACATTATGTAGATACTAGTACATGGTTTACTTTATTTACTTGTTGTTGTTGTTGTTGCAGTTCAAGTTTACGTAATGTAAATAAATGCGGGGTTTCTTTATCGTGTCGTGCCTAAGTATTTTACAGCAAAAAAGGTCAGAATCAGATTTCACATGAGTTGAGCATACTCAGACTAAAAAGGCTCAGACTGAGACTTAATTAGAAGCCTTTTCGCCTTCTCCTGTTCATCTTGATAATAAAGAAGGTCCTCGAGTAAATACAAAGCACTTAATTAAACACTTATTATGCATAACAAAGAAAGAATTGCGAGCTTGGATTTGGATCACATCACATCACTTTTCATGACACCTTTCTCTTGCTTCTGTTGTGTTTCTGTTTGCGTAGTATGCAAATTACTTTTCTTGCCTTTCCTCGAGTTACAGAGTCATTTGAGTGAGTGAAGCCAAGCGAGTTTCTCTTAGTTTTCATCCTTTTTAATTACATTCACTCACTCACTCAGACTCTCCACCTCAGCTCAGTCACTGTTCATTCCGCAAAACAAGGGCAGAAAATGCCTGGAAATGGCTTCTTCTCCACCATAATTATTAATAATGTACCTAAATACTTTTCTCCTCTTTCATCACTTCATTTCGGTTTTTTTACCAGCCCAGAGTGCATTTACCTACAAACAACAACTCAATCGCACTCGCTCCACCATGATCGCAGTCTCCAATGTCTCATTAATTTTCATAGTCTTTTTCTTTCTCGTTTCATTCAATTTTGCGATAAAAAATAAAATGTTGCGAAATGGTTATCACAGTGATATCACAGTGCATACCATTCTCGTCATACCATGCTCCATTCGATTTGTGTCCATGTGTAACGCACAACGAATGCATGTGCTCGTATAGTTGATAGCGTGCTAATAGAATTATAATTTATTAATTAGAAGAGGTTATCAAATATCATGCAATGGAAATTTAGATAATGAACTGTGGTGTGTATTTAGTATTTAACCATCATTTGAGTTTATTTGGTGTAGGCAATCTAAAATGACTTTCAGCATGGTTTTTTATTTATTGTGATTTTCTCGTGTTAGTATTGCTGAGTTCCACTTGACACTCTCATTCACCTTTTAAACAGTCAGTCAGTGTCAAGCTTACAGCCTTGGCCTCCAATTAGCAACCTAAGAGAATGAAGCATCTATTTCCATCTAATAATCGGCATATCCCCATTAATCTTGTGTGTGCACAACTTTTATCATTTTATGATTTTTTTTTCAGCTTATCATCTCACATCTCATGCTTATCATCTGATAGTCACTAAAGTGGATTTCCTCAGCTTAAACATAATAAACAAAGAGAATTAGGTAATATTCATATTACTAACCTCTTAGAGAGCCTCAGCTTGCCTGTGGCCACGAAAATGCGCGTGTGCGCGTTCAAGTTGACGCTCTGTGATGCAATCCTTTCAATTATAATGAAGCAGTTTGGAATGGAAAGAATCCACGCGTTTCCTTCTTATCTCCAGTTATTGAGTAAGCAAACGCTGCTCTGAGCCTTCCAAGCCTAGCGAAACTCGATTTCCAAACATTCTTCAAAGACTCGTTGAGCTTTGAACGGATTTTTCGATTTGTCTCTTGGGATTTGCAACGACGCACATTTCAGTCTTGATTTTTGAAGCTAACGATGCCGAGTTATTATGTTGGAATTGAAGGGTATTTTTCTATTTGAAAACTTAATTATAGGACAATTATTGTATGTATCATTTTCATTACGTAATTAACTTTAATTAAAGGGGCGCCACACATTCATCCGCCGTGGTGGTCAATGACTCTGGAACCATCCTTGCGGAATTGGACACACTCCCATCTTGTAACGTCTGGGTAAGTTGAGACAAATAAAAAAAAAATTGTCTAGAATTTAATGTTAACAATTATCAGATTTAATCAGTGTTTAACTTAAATTATTATAGGCTTTAGGACTGGCGAAATGCAGCGAGCAAATTCGAGACATGACCTTCACCATCATGAAGAAGGCGAAGCTCCCCGAGGATCAACATTTGACCGGTTTGGTAATTAAACTAATATTTAAAAGGCCTGAAATAAATTTTACTTTATTCAATTAAAATTAAATTATTTCGTGCAATTAATTTATAGGGTCTATGCCTGAGCGGTTGCGAGGATAATCAGTCAAACGAGAGACTGAAGGAAATGCTCCGTAAAACCATCACAAAAGTGGACCACATTGGAATCGCCTCCGATACTCTTGGTCCCCTCGTAGCTGCCACCTCCTCCGGTGGCATTGTCATTATTTCCGGAACTGGCTCTAACTGTCTTCTGGTAAACCCCGATGGTTCAGAAGCGCGTTGTGGTGGCTGGGGCTATCTTCTGGGTGACGAAGGGTCCGCGTGGTGGATTGCGAACAAAGCGATTCGCATTTACATTAAAGACGAGGAAAACTTTGAGAAGGCGCCTTTTGACACCAAAGTGGTGTGGAGGGCGATCAAAGAACATTTCCAAATTGAACGAAGGACGACTTTGCTGGAGCACAGTTATGAAAAATTCGACAAGTCGTTCTATGGCCATCTCACAAAGAAACTTTCAGACGGAGCAAAGGCTGGCGATAAATTGTGCCAACACATTTTCCAACTTGCTGGTCAAGTTCTTGCCAAGCATCTGCTCGCCGTTGCACCAAAAATTGACCCAGTAATTACAAAGCTCACTAATTAAGAGCAATTAATAAACAATTTTTTAACCGTGATTATAATTATTGTTTAATTATTCAGATGTTGCACGAAGGAAAGCACGGACTTCCCATTGTGTGTGTGGGTTCCGTCTGGAAGTCCTGGGAGTTGCTCAAGCCTGGTTTCGTCAAGGCCTTGGGTCTGGACACGGATCACCCTAAAATTTCCAATTTTTCCTTGCTCAGGCTTAAAGTCACCTCCGCGCTGGGCGCTGCCTTTCTTGCTTGCCACGACGACTTCCAACTTCCCCGCAAACGGGATGACGAGATTCTCGAGGTCATCTTTGAGTACGGCAGCTTCTTCGTAGAGAAATAAAAAATCTTTAGTTTGCTTCATCATTTAATTTAATTAGGAAAGGAAACATGTAAACAACTTTTTATTTGACATTGCTCATAACTCAGCTTATCGATAAATCCTTCATCGTATTTACTTAAATAAACATTTTACTCAGAGTTACCAAAAAAAATGCAGTCAGTGACGTAGTGCGACACTTTTCTGGTGGACACAGGGACAAGGTATTGTACATGTAAATACGTAAGAAAGCGATCAAGTGCATTGTCGTAAACTTGGCCAGATCTCATTATCACTCCCATTTAGCATAATCCGCAAATCTTATCGAATTTCGCGAAAAATATGCATATGCATACACAATACTATTTTGATATCAAGTTTTCCTTGTATTGCATCGTAGCCTACTGCATGTAATAAATAAATAATGGAAATAATTATAGGTTGTTCTGTAACCGGTCCATAGAATTTGCATATGAGAGGAAGGTTAAGACTGCGAAAACGAAACGGCCAATTAAGAAAAGGCATGCATGGACATGGACATGGACACACGACCGCATGCTAGATTCTAATAGAATCATATAATAAAAAAATCAAGAGCCGGATTTTTTACAGCTTTTACTCACCCAAACCGCGAGCCACTCACTCAACCTTCATTTCATCTATGTGTAGGTATATTACATTGTATTATGTAGTTTCTCCAGAAATTGTTTTTCTTTACCCTTTCCCTGCATGGAATTCCCGGAGGAGGAAATCACCTTTACCTTGGCAGGGCGTCTCGTATGTGTAATGTAATACCTACCTACATTACATACGTTAGACCTGCGAATACAAAATCATTTTCGCATTTATAACCTAGCTGAAGAAAAAGTATTTTTCTTTGTCCATGTCAGGGTCATGCGTTTTTGGGAATTGTTTTCATATAAATTGAATAGTCGTGTGGAGAACGGCACTCAGTGTTTACTTTGCTGTAGAGAAGTGAAAGCATCTTCATTTTTTTCTGAAAATTTATTATAAGCAAGTTTCCAGTTGTTTGTGAATTTGAAAATGAGCCGGTACGATGATATAGATCATTTGATGCTGGACCTGGATAACGAGCGGAGATACAAGTGATTTTTGAATATGAATAATTTTTTGTGAAAGTTGTGTGAAAAAATTTTAGGAAAAGGTTAATTTAATTTGGCATTTTCTGTTCGTAGGGATCAAATCGAACTGGAAAATTCCGACCTGGAGAAAACGATTGTAGAGCTGGAGGCTTATTTGCGGCATTTGGATGAAGTGGCAACTACTGGAACTGGTAAGAAAGTGATTTTCGTATTTCTTGGAAAATTATAATGATCGTCTGGAGGAGGAAAGTCTTTAATTGAATTAAACTGTTCAGGTGAAGACAGCGAGTGGAAGGCTCGTTACGAAACCCAGAAGAATCTGGACATTCATCTGGCCGAGTACAAGTCATGGCTAGACGCTGAATTAGCTGATACCGAGTGGAAGCTTCACACAGGTCAGTAAATATTTTTTCCCGTGATTCAATTTTTCTCTCATGATATGATGAAAGGGTGAAAAGATTTTTAGATTTTTTTCTCTGCAAAAATCTTAGGCCATTATCCGGAAGCAATGAACTGCAACCTGGATCTTTTAACTGAGCTGGAGCTAATCCGCTTGGTGAAGCACATGGAGCGGATGAAGGCGGACTACTACAACAACGTGCGGGACACGGAGTACAAGGCGGAAAAGGAGATGAAAGAGTTCCACCATCTGGACGAGATGCGACGGTCTTACAAAGCGGACCTGAAGCACGCGTCGCAGAATCTGGAGCGAATGAGAATGGAGGATATTCTCGAGAGACAACAGATCGGCTGCACGCCGCCTCCTTACCCGCTTTCCCCCTCTTACGTTCGATGGCTGTACGTTCAAAGAGTTTATTAATGAATTCATTAGTCTAACAAAGAGAAGAAAAGAAAGCGACTTAGGATAATTAATTTAATTTTCTCTCTTTGTATATTTTTTTTCTTTCTTAAACAGGGACTCACAGTCCTTGGACGAGTCGTCGGGTCTGAGCCGGCGGAAATCAAGTAAGTCCTCTGACAAATCCAGAAAACAGAGTATATCCAAGGAAAGACGAAGCTCGTCAAAAAGTCCGGCGAGAAGTAAGAGCAGAAGTGAGAAGTCCAAGTCGAAAAAGAAAGACGACACAGGTCAGAAACAGAGTTTGGTATCTCCTCGTAGATCAAGACAAATGTAGATTTTTAAATAGATAATTAATTGATGATTAGCATTAATTAATGTTGATGTAGTCGCCTTTTTTTTCAAGTTTTGTAGCCATCTATCCACTAGAATTGTAGCTGTAAATTAACAGTCAGTCAGTATGTAGCTGTTAATAATGCGAGATTCGGTAACAAGTCGAATATTTATTTACAAATGAGAAAACGAAATATTTTTAGTTTCCAATTTCTGTTCAACTCCGGCTTAATAATTTAATGCAAAATTACATTACCTTCATTTTGATTCTTTTCCAGCATCGTCCTCTTAAAAAACTGCCTTCAGTTCGAACAAAGATTCGTAGTGTCTGAGGAAGCTTTAGTCGATCGATTTTGAAAATATTAAAATTTACCAATCCAAAAATACATAAACGGGTATCTAGTGAGTAACAAAATCATTTTTATCCGAGTGGACACACATTAACATGAAAATAACCTGTGCTGTACAATATTTACATTTCCCAACATTCAATACAATTTTCATACAAATACAGTACTAAAACTAACTTTCACTTTACAAGAACAAAATTTTTTACAATGTAATTTCAATCTGAATCAAATCAAATTTTTTCTCTTGTTCCTTTCTCTTTCCGGATTCCGATTCGGACTAAAAAACTTTCTTCCAAAGTGAATTCCTAAAGTAGGTACGTTTACCAACCATTAAAATTTCTTAAAATAATTTATTTACTAGATACCAAACTCTGTGTCGGAATTGAGTCTTTTTAGTTCATATTTTTTCTGCTTTCAATTTTTTTCCTTTTTTAAAGCTTAAAGATGAGAAAATTTTGTCTTTTTTTATACCCAAAATCAAACTGTAAAAATTCATTTTTTCCAACAAAAAAAAATCTGTAGATTTTAAAAGAGTGTTTTCTTTTTAATCTTTTCAAACATTCAATTGGTTTTTACACTGACATTGTGTCCCGAAATCTGAAATCACCTCACCTCCCATCACACTGACAATCACCGATCCCGATTCAGCAGAGGAGGAGGTCACCGCAACGGAAGGCGAAGGAGCCACTGACAGAGCCGAGGATGATGCCAAAGGCTCCCACAACATCGGATCTGCCGAAGACGACAAGAAATGAATTTCCATAATCCTGCATAATCTCTTTACTGTCAGAAAAATTAATTAAGTAATTAATTTTTCGCGCAGTCAGGTTTTTCCCCCTTGTTGTACTTTCTCCTTACCTAAGCAAAAAAAATTAATTAAAAGTGAACCGTGCATAAGGAAAACAAAAAAAAAGATCAATATTTTTCTTCAAGCTTCCTGATTTAATAAAAATTGTAACATTACACAGTTCTAGAAGAAAGCGTAAAATTCTATTCATTACAACATCCTGTTTTTCATGTCATGTCGCTTCTTTCTCTTTACTTTCTCCAAACATTGTGAAATCTATCTCCGGGAAAGTCTAATGAATACCCCATTGTTCACACAATTCACTGCGGATGGTGTGACGCAGTTGTGTTTTATACAGTGGAGCTACAGGGGAAAGAAAATGGAAGAAAGCCGTTCATTAATTTTCTCGCTTTTCTACTGAAATAAAAAACGGCTCGTGCTTTAAAGAGAAAACTCACGTCCATGCCTTCCAACATTTAAGTAGCGTGCTTTCACCAAATTTTCAACAAAAACATTTTAATGTCTAGGCTCTATACTTAGACAGCTCTTGAAAGAAAAAATGAAACTTTCTTTTTATTGCATGCTAACGAGACACTCCTCCTGAAGAGCTCTGAGTAGGTTCGTAGGTAAGTAAGTTTGCACAAATGAGTGTATGTATGTGCATGTCTACGTAAAGTTTGGCGCAAGCAAACTCAACATGCTCCATTTTTTTGCGAACAATAGAATCTTTTGAGTAGCTTTAACGTGAGGAACGTGACGTAACAAACAGGAGCGAGCCAGCGACAAAGAAGGAACGAAGAGATGAGACCCAGACCCAGAATGAAGCCAGGTAGGTAGAAAAATAGTGGATAAAATCTACGATTCTGCTTACTGCCTCAGTGCATCCGGGCTCAGTAACTCAGATTTGCCAGACGTCCTGAAGAGACGAGAAAGGATAGAGTGGAGTAAGTTAGCAGCAGCAACGGCCAACTTCTTTTGTATTGCATAAAAGCACTGGTTTGAATTATTTAACGGTTTCGGATTATGGGACTCTCGTCTCATTCCATTCCAGTCGTGTCACCCATCTTTCCACTCAAATAAGCATTGACAAAAGGCAGCCCTGAAAGTGTGTCATGTTTCCTCAATAATTCTTAGCGAGTGTCACATCACCCCTTATCATATCGCCGATAAGCTGGAATTACACACATTTATATGCAACATTGGTTCGCTTTATGGAGTGAAATAAGGACGGCTGAAAGATGTCTCCATTTCGGGAGAAAGTGCAGAAAGCCACTCGCAATAATACAGACTTTTTAACGCACCTTTTTTATTTTTCATCATCTTCCGCAAGAAATCCAAGTGGCTTTTTGCATTTCACAGTCTTCAAGAGAAAAGTGGGCACTTGATTATTTTCAAAACAAACTACAACTGTCGCAAGTGCACCTAAAATAAATATTTACCTTTTTGCAAAGTCGGCGTCTCTCTAATAAATCCTTGTGAAGAACAAATAAACAAAAATGCACAGCTACTTAGTTTACATAGCTTTCTCTGCTACTACGACTGTCAACAAATCAGAATTTTGTTTTTAAACCTGAGATGAGAAAAAACACTTGCAAAATTCACATTTCAAAGGAGGTAACGAAAGCAGGCGCCATTTCCCCAGGTGCGTCTTCTCTCTTTTGATTATCCAACCTTAAAAGCAGACTAAAACTTGGTTGAGCCCTATATAAAAATAATATGCGAAACAGGGAAAAAATCTCTTTTTAAAAACAAGTCAGTCATAAAGTGGTATTCGCATGAATTCAATATTTTGTACATGATTTTCCTCTCAAATTCTCTTCAAAGTTGGAAAACAACTTTCAAAGATAACAGAATGATAAATACATAATGAAGATGAAAAGAGTAATAGTTTCGTGTAACGCAAGATTTCAGAAAAAAGTTTTGCGAACAACTTTTCTTTTCTCTGCTTATCGTTCATAAAATTATTTTGTCGAAGTTGTTCTCTCCAAAAGAGTCTATTTTTGGTTCCCAAACTTTCTTCACTTTCCCTTCTTTATTTTCCTTCCATCTGCAAAAATCTCTTGAGTTACCTCATGAAATGTTCCCCATAATTTTTTCATCTCAAGTGTTTATTATCGTGTCGCCCCTCCACTTGATTTCACCCGACTCCTAATTTCTCCCTGTGGTCGCCAAAAAAACATTCTGACCTTTCTTTAACAAACCACGGTGCATACGTAATACAGAAATTGACATTTGATCGCCTTCACGATAATCATCGTTCAGTGGGAAAGTACTATTGCAGATGTAATAATGAGAGCTTTAGAGAATCCAATGAAGTAATGATGCCCACAACCACATCAAACAACAACGATAATGATTCACATTCACAATCTCTTCGCTTCGATATTTTCCTTTATTTATTTTACAATTTTGTATATTGTAATCTTGAATAACATTCGTCAGTGGACACGCCTGAAAAGAAGCGTGGAGCAGAAGAGACGGATAATTACAATGTCTAGAACAGTGCATGCATGCATGCATAATAAATATAATCTTTTCAAGGTTATGCGATATGTGAAGGGAAACAATAGAAAAAGGTACTCACTCAACTCATACACAAAATATTTATTGTATAATTCAGTGGAGAAAATAAATAAAAAGATAAAAATGATGGGACTAGTTTAGTAGTAGCTCCAGCATAGAACCTGAGCATTGCTTCACAAACAGCTTCATATCATCACACACTGCGGGATAAAGAGAGTTTTTTAAGTGAAAGAAAATACGGAGAGTCGCATTGCGCCACAAAATGGTATGAATTACCCATGAACATTATTTGTATTTATACCATATCCACAAAAATGTCAACCTGTGACTGGGACTACATTCTTGCACTCGCAATTGAACAAATTGAATTGAATATAATGTTGCAGCAAGCAACGTCAGCATCAACCCACCAAAGTTTTCTCCAGCTTTCTTCCAAACAACTGAGGCATTCACCCGCATATTGTATGTGTCACCTTGTGCATACACGTGCGCCACCGCTGCACCTATTTCTGTACCACTTTTCCACTTCCACCTCTCCCTCCCACTCACTTAAAGAAAGAGGGCCATGATAAGATAAGATAATGATGATTTTAATATTTATTCCTTTTATTTATGTAATTCGTCGTCTTGAAGAAGCTGCTCTTTCTCATCGTCTCCATCCCCAAACTTTTTCTTTTTGTTGTGCTGGTCATCGTCCACCACTGCCACTACGTCTATGTCCACCTCCTTGCAGTCACGGCCAGGGGTAGCACGGTGGAACTGGCACATTTCCTTCCGGTGACACTCCAGAATCTCCTGACTTGGAAACACACTGTCACAATCGACGCACCTGACAGAATAAAAATCTTTTTTTAAAATTCAATTGCGTAGGAGGAATTTAAAGAAACCTTTTGTCCTGAATAAAATACGTTTTATGGTAATGCTATTTATTCGACTGCTTACGCGTAATGCCGTTTTTTCTTCTTGTGCATGGCTAGCTGCCTCTCGGTGAGGTAAGCTCTGTCACATACGTCACACTGGAAAGGATTAATCTCATCGTCTGTCCCACCAAAAACAAAAAAATAATCTTCACATCCAAATAACATTAGGAACCAGTTCCACAAACACTGCAATCTTCTTAAAAACGTACCAGCGTCGGAAACCTCATCTTCCAAGATGATAATTCCATTCTCCAGGTCGACTTCAGTTTTCACCCCATTCCCTTGCTTCTGCTCCTCCTCCTCTTCCTGTCTCGGAATCTCCCATTTGAAGTGGTCAACAAAAGTTCGATCTTCTTTGCCTTTACAAGGGTCGTTCGGCGTGGTCACTGGGGACGGTGCGACGGAAGAGGACGAGGTTGCTGTGAATGGAAAGAAGCTGCTGAGTGAGTGTTTCAGTTTCAGCCCTCGTTTCTTCCTCTTCGTCACTCCTATCAGCGTCGTTCCATTTTTCTCCTCCAGTGGCAAAGGGGCAACTGGAGAATCTTCTGGACAATTTTTCTTTTCTTCTTCCTCCACACCTGCATCTTCCACTTCGTAGACTTTCTGAGCAGAGCAGGTCAGATTTTCTGGTTGCGAGAAGCTCTTTTTGGGTGGTCCACGTCCCACTCCAGCACTTTCAAAGCCACATCCACCACCACCACCGCCGCCTCCGTCTCCTTCTGGCACCAGCTTCCCTATGCATTAGAGAGGAAAAAAAAGTCTTTAAAATATTTCACGTTTCATTTTTCGAACGTCACATCTACGTATGTGGTTTTATACGACTGGTTGCTGGAGAACATTTTCATGGAGATTCTATGCATTCAGTGAATGTATGCAAACCACAATATGCCAATTTCCAACTGTCTCAACCTCAGCACTCACTCAATAGTGCTTTCAAATTTCCAACATTCTCCAGAACGTAAAAATGAATAAAAAATTGAGTGAGAGAAAGTCAGGGGAAAAGTGAGTGAAAGGAAAGTGAAATTTGAAGATACCGGAGGAACATGTGTTGTCTCCAGCCCGAAACGACCACTTGCCACAAGCCACATTCCGTCGCCACACTTCCCAAAACATCGCCTCAAAGTGTGGGAATAAAAAGGAAAATTAGAAAATGCGAAACAGTTAAAAAGCTTCTGAGAAAAGGCTTTTTAGCTAGAATATGAAACAAGCACTCCACGCGAGAACACACCTACACACAAATCTCATTGCATTAGTCTCAAGTTCACACACAAAATCCACAAAACTGACACTCAGAAACATTAAAAAAACCAAGAATTTTTCTTTCTCACTCCTGAAGTGTTCCTATTCTGGGGAACGCAACTTTTCCAATGAAGAGGATCATCATCATGTCAGTCTGAAGCCAAGCTCGACAAACTTTCTTTTGTATCGTTTCGTTTGTTATCCTTCCATAATCATGATCATGACAATAACATTTTTTTCTCTGACTTTATCCAGCTTTATCCTAAACATCCCTCCCTCCAGCAGTACAATGCTAATAGCAAATACAATGTCATTCATAATATGGCAATTTGCATGAGCTTTTTATTTCGCTTGCATGGATAAGAGTAATAATAATAAAAATAATAACAATAATAATACGTAACGTACATACATACAATAAATAGAATTTTCTCCAGGAACGACACAACACAGCCAAAACCACCAACACATTTTTTTTCCTGGAGAAATATTCTGTTTTGTACAAGCATGGATGAAAAAGCTTTTCTTCTGCCTCCACTCTTGGAGTGCCGCGTTTCCTTGCATAATGATAAAATTTGGAATAATAATGTAATCCGAGCGTACTAGAAACGTTCATTTTATTTTATTGCCAACTGGAAAAACAAAATAAGACGACATTTCTTTCGCTGTGAATGAATACTTTCTCCAGACTAAGACATCACACAAGAACTGGATTCGGTAGCAGCAAAAACTTGAGAGAAAAAATGAGCGAGGAAAACTCCAAGAAAATGTCAACCGTCATCATCATCAATTTGATCTGATCGTGATCAGAGAATTGGCTCTTTCCAAAGATCCATTCGACTCTAATAAATTTCTCCTTGTTTTGTCATGTCAGCCGTGTGACAATGTGATGTGATGTCTTTGTCATCTCGGTCATCATCAGAAAACTGACAAAACACGGAAGCACAAAACGGATTTTTTTTCTCCTATGAAAAAAAAATATTCGATTGGCGCAAGAAAGGCACGCAAACGGTAAATATTCCACAAGGGAAAATACACACATAAAAAACGATCACTCGATCTCATAGACAGCCTCATCATTTCACAACTCGATGCTCACAATCTGACTGTGACTGCTCCATCAAAAAACAAATCTTCACTCGCATACATACAAAGAGGAATGATTATGATGTGGTGGTGTGTGTGCGAAGTGTTCAGAGCTCGTTTCACTCTCTTGCCCGAAATTGCTCATCTTTGCTTTCTCTTACTCTTACATGGGAAAAGTCTGAGTGTGTTAAAGGGAAAGTGGAGTAAGTAAACGGTTGGCGTTCGAGGTGTTCTGCTTCGCTGAATGGAGCATGGTGGTGGTTTGGAAGCAGATAAAAAACCAGCTCGTCTCCACTCTCCCATTCTCATTCTCCCCGCTCACATCACAGTGAACACACACTCGAATTCCAAACCTGGAAAAATATCTCCGTGTGGACATGAAGTACTTCGGCTTGAATGAACTGAAGAGATTTTTGCTTCTGTCATCATAATTATATATCGATTCCCACTTTTCCACTCTATATAATACAACATATCATAACCGTCGAGTGGTCCAGTCACAGGCACAGTCACAGTGTTCCGTACAAATAAAGAGCTGGAGAAACCTGGAAGGCTTTCAACATATCACCACCATCATCACTTTTCACTGACACGATACTCACTCACTCAGTTGCAGGGCCAGTGTCCAACAGAGTGAACTTGAACTTTTTCCAAAAATAAAATCATAAATTTTTCGCTTATTGTGGAAGGCGTTCTGAACCTATCAATTTTTGGTAATGGTGGCGGTCAAAATGTTGCTTGACATGTGGAGAAATCTGACATCTGCCACGACCAACTGGTCATTCACCGGGAATGCTAAAGGTGAGATTCAGTCCATTCCCCAATGTTTTGTAATTTTTCCTGGGATAAAAAATAATATTTTTTGTTTGTGTATTATGTAGGAAATTTGACAAAGTCAGCGTCAACTTCTGGGGGCTCGGGGAATGGTCATCATAAGCACCGTTACAACCGACTCCGTTCTGGTGGCGCGCCCAAGAGCCACTCTCATCCGGCTCACCTTGGTAATTTGAGTGGAGAGCAGCAGTCATTAACGTCGTCATCGGAAGAGTCATTAGCGGAGCTGGAGGAGAATAAAAAAAGCTGGAGGAAGGAAGGTGGGTCTGGACGTGTCAACAAATGGATGGTGAAACACTCGCTCAGCGCTGGCTTTCCATTCTCCTCGTGTACCAGCCAGACACCTCCTTCTCCAGTGAACAAGACAGTGCACACTGGCAACACATTTCCTGGACAAGACGAATCTGTGGAGAAAGTGGACCAGGACCAAGCATCATCCGGGACCAGCTGGCCCGCCGCCAAATCCCAAGTGGTCGCGCAACCCTCCCACAACAACGATAACATAAACGATACCGACAACGCTTCAGATTACGGTGAGTTCCTATTTTTTTCTCCAGGCACAGTTTCAAAATCTCTTTGCCAGCTTACTTCCAAGAATAAAAAATTGTGGCCAGTTTTACTAAGTTGTCCATTTGACCCCATAAAATAAAAAGTGCCACGAGCAAAGAAAAAGAATCTGCTGGCACGCGGAAAAATCCTGGAATGTGTCCAGTGCTGCTGGATGCAGATCTGTCTTTCACTGGATAGTGTCACAGTCACAGCGCGATTTTTTCGCATTTGTTCAAGTTCAGTGGACATGTGTGACCTCGATAATTTGATGTCGTCTCATTCCATTTTCATGTCGCTTTCTTCGTTGCAACTCAAACTCAACACGTCATTCATTTATTGTTCATTCAAGACACGCCAAAGACCCCCTTGACGAATGAGTGTACGTATCTATCTCAAAGTAGGTGATTTTTTATTTCTCTGGAGCGTGCTGAAACTTTCACTCTGCATATTTATATCAAGTAACATATTTTATTCCCGTCTTCACTTCACGTTCTCCACTTTTTTTCAAGACAAAGAAAAGCTCTTTTCATTCGCAGTTGTCTTTAACTTTTTTTATGAGAAACTGGAGAAAAAATTTATTATTCAGTGTTTTTACCCTTACCTTTTTTATTTCCCATGCTGGAAAAAAAGAAACTTTTCAAAATTCAACTTTTCACTAGCTTTTCATCTCAAAGGAGTAAAAAAGTTTCTTTTTTTTTCGAAAGAAAAATTGCAAACAAAAGCCAACGGACCAAGTAGAGCAGCGAGAAATTTTCTCATGTGGAGAATTTGTTTTTTAAACTTATTTTTCCATGTAGCCCAGAGGAACTGGAACATAATGATAATAACAATTAGTGAAAATGAGAAAAAGAAATAATTAGTGGAAAGTACAAAATGTAATTTGGCCTCTTAAAATATTCATTTCGGGGAGTCCATTCTCCTCCTAAAGGTTGGGGTTACGAGACACAAAAAAATAATATTAGCCCACAGAGATTTTTTGCAGCTTCTCCAGCAGGAAAAGTTCAAGAAAAGGAAAGTGAGCGGTGGCTGTGGTTGCATGCTTAAAAATCTGACTGGATTTTTTTCCTGTTGACTAAAAACGTGTATAAGACTACTTACACAAAGTTTGTAAAGTGAAAGTGGAGAAAGTTGACAGAGGTTCCACTTCACAAGTTTTTTTTAGAAAAGAAACTTTTTCAAACACCAAACCGTTTAATCCCGTAGCACATTTCTTTTGGTTTTCGCTGACCTTTTAAGCTAAGGTCCCACATAAAACAAACAGGATTCTTTAAAACGTCAGACTAAAGCTCACAAGCCTTGCATCAAAGAAGAATCAATGTGAAAAAAAAACGAATTTTCCAATTTTAGTGGAAAATGACAATAATGATAATTTTCAGGGGAAATTGAGCACAAAGGAGGAAAAAGAGTGGCGGAAGCGATGCTACATAATTCTACTTCTGATTCCATTTCCTTTTTCCAGTCGTTTTCCACCAATTTCACAACGTCGATTTATCTACACTACCCTACCACCAATTTTTTTAATTCTCCAGCGAACCACTTGGTAAATTGCGGTCGCTGTGTAATGATACCACAGAGAAAAATTAGATTTCCCATTTTATTACATTCTCCAGTCAAATAGTGCTGGCAGAGTAGTCACTTACGTCACTTCACAAATTTCCATTTCCTTTCTCCAGTCACCAGCACTTTTTCCTTCTCCAGGGACTTTTCATCATTTTCTTTTGTGCATGCATTAACAATTGATTGCAAAAGCCATCATCATCATCATTATCAGTTTATGGCGGTTTTTAGTCCAATAGGCATGTAGATAAACGTAGCCACTGCCACCATCCATCTCGGATTTTTTTTTTACTTTCACCATTACATCACATTCCTTTTCTCTGATTCAAATTGACTACGAATAATGTATATTACAATTTCCGGCTAAACCTTTTTCATGGTACACTAGAGAGAAAATTTTTTGGCGGAGCCAGAAAAATGCTGAGTTTGAACACAATGAACTGACGAGACTCACCACAAAAATGCATACATTTTCCACTTTGCCTAACGAATGTGACCCCAATAAAAAATGCAGTAAAAAGTAAAATGGCTCGCTGCTGAAATCGTGTATTCCAATGTATTCTAATTCTTTTAATTGCATTACACAGACGATCAAGACGATGTTGACCGCCTCACGTGCGAAGTTTGTGACCGAGCTTTCCCCTCGCTCCGGCGCTTAGTTGACCACCAGCGGAAAAAGCGTCATTACGGGTAAGACGAGAATGAAAATGGTTTTCGTTAGTTTATTTTTTCTCCAGTAAATCGGAGAAAACTTGTTGAAAATGTGAATTGTGCCGCTTTGAATGGAATGAAGTGGGTTGTACATAGGAATCGTGGCTTTTACTACAAAACTAATAAATTCGAGGACATTACATTACTTTACATCACATCACATTACATACGTTACATTGTCCAGTTGAAAAATGTTAAGTGCTGGAGAATGGTTTTCCAGCCAAAGAAAGGCTGAGTTTGTCTCTGTGTGTGTTTGAGCGCATTGTTACAGTTTTCTAAAGACTTGCATATAATGGATTGTGCTGGCATTTGAAAAATACTTTTCGAATTGCTTTCTTACTCAAGTGATGAAATCACCGCTTGCCTGGAGTGTCTGGAACGATTCTCGTTCATCGTTCTCTCTTTCTCTCTCTTTGCCACTGCTTCCCGGAGTGGCGAAAGAAAGGAGAAAAAACAAGCCATGAAAATTAAAGTAAGTGGAGAAAGTTGAGTGGGAACATAAGGATTATTTTTATTGCTTTTGTATGGCTTTCTCCAGTAGTGTCCAACAGCGTCATTGCATTGCATTACATTTACGCTACACAACTAAGGCCATCAATCAGCTGCTCTAAATGGGAAAATCATGGGCGCAATTTTCTCCAACTTTCTCCGACGGAGAAAGTCAAAGCCAAATAGTCCATAAAAGAATGAATTGGTCCGAGCGGGCAGGGCAGGAGATAGACAAGACAAGGGCTCTGGAGAAAATAAAGTCTGGAGAAAGCAAACACGTCCATAAAATAAACATTATTTTTTTCGAGAAGGGAAAATGGACACTTCAAAATGCTCATCATCACTTTCATCTTTGTGCTTCGCTTGCTCCCGTCACCTCCTTCATCACCTCTCCGTTTTTCTCAAGTTAAAGCTACACTTCGTGGAAAATTCCAGAAAATGGATTCTTAGGGAAAATGTAATGAAAGGGAAAAAGGCAATTGTTTTTTCTTTAGTTACCCCACTTTCTCTAGAGCTCGTTCCTTTGAAAGTGTTTGCTACTTTGTTTTGTTTTTTACTCAAAGGAAATCGATTTTTCTTTTCCTTTGCATTGGTGGAGATGAAGCTGAAACAATAAATAAAGGAAAGGGAATTTTTGCAGGGAATTTGGTAAAAATAGGGAAAATCTGCTTTTCTCAAAATCCGATACATTTTTTTCAGAGAAAAGTTTCCCCGGGGAAAGTGGTCTTATTTTATGAGATGAGTGAGTGAGACTGACCTTGTGCACAAAAGCCTTTTGTAGTTCAGTGTCCGTCTGGTTTTTGCACCAGTTGGTCGGTCGGTCATTAATGAAGCAAAAAAAAATTAGTGGCTGGAAATAAAGCACGGTGAAAGCTGTAATTGGCCTTATGCCCTGTACCGTTCCTAATCCAGGTCTGCTTATATTAAATTTTATTTATCGAGGTAGAAAATGAGTTTCATTTATTATCATTCTTTGCAGTGATTGGTATTTTTGGAGTTTGGTTTCGAGAGAATGGAGTGGAGATAAAGTGGAATTGTGGAGTGAAAGTGAGTGGTTTTGACCACAACAAAGATTTCCCATTCCAGCCTTTTCCTCTTACACAAACAAAATGATTCTCAGACTTGATTTCTCCCATCTCACGCCATTCCTATCTCATCAACTTACGGTTCAGCTCAGTCATTCGATTCAATTCAGTCACTCAATAAACCAAAACTAAAATAGTTTTCGTTGGAGAAAATTCCAATTTAATTCTATCTCTCTCCATTTTTGGATTTCACTTGAAGAGTAATATCGTGAGTGATACGATACGACCGATAATTGCTTTTTGATTGGCTCTACATATTCCATCCATCTCATCTCCACTTTTTCCCTTTCTTCCGGCATTTTACTCATTCCAATTCAATCTACCAAACAAAGCTCTTTCAAACACACTTGACTTTTTTCACTTGACGGCGCTTCTCCATCCCCAGAGCAAAACGGCTTCCGCTAAGCTGGAAATGAAATAACCACCCTGCTTTTTGTTTTGTTTTGTGCTCGGCATGAATCGATACCACTTCATTTCCCCCGTTTTCAATTTTTGTGGCAAACCGGAAATGAAACTTTAGGCACCCAACACAATACATGTCTACAAATTCACAACACTACGACTTTCTTCATTCATAATGAGTTGATAATATAAAAACATTTAGCAAAAAAAAACTTTCGCCACCGTCTTCACTTTCACTCTTATAAATTTTCCATTTTGGGAAATTCAATCGTACATTTTAAATGTGAAAAAAGTTTCATGCCGAGGCCAAAACTGAAATTAAAACTCTTCTGAGCTGGAAATTGAAAACGAGCTTAAAATTTTGAGTAATTATTTTTCTTGCAAAGTTTTTATGAAGCCGTAATATTAAATTGATATTGCTTTGCATGTGTGTGTTAATATTAATACGTCCAACTTTCTCCTAACTTGCACCCAGTCGCTTTCAAGTTTCGTAATGAACCGTTGCCTAATTAAATTAATGACCTTGTTGCAAAGAGCAAGCCAAAAATACATTTGCTGCATCCTTGATACGAACAAAGCGAAATGAATGAAAAGAGCGACTCCGTTTTATTCATTATTCCAGCGTTCTCCTAAGCCCGAAGCGTTTTTCTTTTCCAAGGTTAGATCAGCTCAGCTCGACTGAAAAATTGCGAATAAATCGCTCATTTACATTCTCATGAATTAAATGGAACAAGAATAAAGGCGGAACCCAAATCCGGGACTCCGGTTTTCCAGATGGCCAATTACGAGACAATTATTTAAAGTGCATTCGAAAGTTTTTTTCCCAATTAGAGACTACATTTTTCATTCTCATTCCATTCCAAGAAATGAAATGAAATTCGGATGTCAATTTGATAATTTATCATTCACATTTTTTCAGATGTCTTCAATGCGACAGTATTTTCCCGAGTCTTGCAGTTTTGGAGTGTCATCGTGAGCAAATGTGCCACTACGACTACGCTATCAACTACGAAGACGCGTACGAAGGAGACTGTGGCGAGGGCAGCGACTCGTTCCTCGAAACGGATGATGACGAAAACGGTCTCGGCTTCTGGAGCGAGGATGCGGACGACGAGGAGCGAGAAAGACTTCTTTAAACATGCTTTTAATAACCCTTTCTTCATTTACATAACATTCGCTAATTAATTACAAAAACATTGTACCTTCGTGGAAAATTTCATTAATTATGGACTACAAAGGCTGTCCCTTTTAGCTAAAGTTCCCTTCCCTCAAAACCGGTAACTATTTAATTATCAAAATTTTTAATGTTTAGTAGAGAGAATAGAACGGAAGCAGCATCTTTCTCAGGATTAAAATTTTTTAGTCTAAATAATTAATTTTGAAGCTATTTTTCCTCTTTATCTACATGTGTGTGCGAGCGTCTGTCTGATTGAAAAATAAAGCTTTATTGTTGTAACTGAACTGATGAATATTTAATTCTGGCATTACAAGTACAAGGGGAGACCGGAGACGGATGAGTTTGGCCTGGGGGCATCATTATTTATACGCATTTCTAGCCATGGTCCCTGTTCTCGAGGGTCGTTGGCAAGTGACTATACAATGACTAATGAAATGAAGTCATTTCCAGGAAAAAGTAATTGGGAACACCCACTCACTCATATTTTGCGCGACCTCTTTTTTAGTATTTTACCAATTTCTCTAATGCTTCCTGCTCATCTTTTACCCACATGTCATCATTTGTCAAAAGAAAAATGCGATTTCCTTTGGATTTTTTTCCCAACAAAAGCAAACTTTGAAAGAAGAGGAAAAGTACAGGAAATAATGGTAACGGTAACGGTGTACAATTGGAAAAATAAAAGTAGTTATAAAAAAGCAGTTAAAGAGTGATTCACTTTAAATGAAAGTGTTTTCCTTTCTTTTGTTTCATGCCCATGAGGAAAAAAAAGCTAAACTTTTTTTTGCACTGTTTATTTTATTTTTCCTCGGATTATAATTACTACTACGCAGATGGACCATCCACGGCGAAATACAAAAGAAAACAAAGTAAAAGTGTGATGGTTTTGGTATCTTTTGTGTGTGTGGTATTTTGCTCTGTTACACTTCAACTTGATTCGAAACAAGTGAACGAAGCTTATGTAGTTTTGGAAGTTGGTAAATAACGCTGAAATAACATGACACGCACTTCGTCAGCCTTCATACATCCACCATTCATTTTCTCCGTGGAGATCTCTGGAGACAAGGGGAAATTCCAGTTTGGTCGAGGTGGAACATGGAAACTTGGTAGAGTACTATTCTAGGAAATTGGGGATAATTACACTCACTGACACAATTTCCACCGCCACTGGGAAAGCGGAAAAGAAAAGTGTGTTTTGTTATGTACTTTCTCTGCTTTCACTCGTCGGTCAAGTCAAAGTAATCTCCTGTTGATAATAACCGCGTCTCTTCTTTCTTTTCTCCGCGAACTTGAAGCCAAATGAAGTGACGTGACGTGGACGTGAGTGAAGTGGTCTTTTGTAGTTGTGGTCACCAGTCGCCGTTTTCCTCTCTAATACGATTTCCTTTCTCTACCCTTTTCCTTACTCTGACTGTCTTTCCATCTTCCCAAACTAATCTATTTTTCTCTTTGTTCTACAGATATTGCTCAGTTAGTTAATATTAGTGGAAAGAATTGTTTACTTACTCGAGATCGATTATCTTTTTTATTCCGCATCTGCTGCACTGCCTGGACAAAAAAATACTTTTGTTATTTTAATGTACGTAATTCATTTCCCGTGTTTCACGTCATAATTAATTTCACTCGCTCAGTAATTTATGATTATGATGACCTCAGAACAGACACGTAAGTCCGCTTCATAATGCTCCCTAATGCCTCCAAATTATCCCCATTTCGCAGGTACTCATTTTTTATTACTCACAGTTTATTTTTGCAACTGCAACAACTGTGTAGTAACTTAACTGAGCTGCAATTTCTCCTTATTTTTATTGACTTGCTTGCGTTACGTGAATGTTGGTATAAATAATAAAAAGTAATTCAATTTCCTTCATAAATAATACTCTGCTCCAGAACACTCTGTGTAAACCTTCGCATTCGTCTTGTCCTTTATTCACACTCTCCTCGTTTCTCACTCGAATCACGTTCCATTCCACCTCGATCGCTTTACAATGGGGCTCATGAGGAAATCCGAGTAAACTCCTTTATATCATTTCGATTGTTGCATATTCGGTTACAAATTGTTTTTGCATCAATAAGACGAAGTCATAGGAAGTGAAGTGGATTTGGGCAGGAAAAGTTTATTGGATTGAATAACAAATAAAATGTGTATTTACACTGTTTAAAAATAATTATTTAAACATTTACCAACATTAAATAAAATAAATAACCCAGGAGAAAAGGAAAATCGAGTGAAAAGTCTCGCGAGGTGCGCCCCCGGGAAGCCTTATTTAATCTGCAAAATGACATAAGGGAAATTTCCCCGGGGAAAAGAAACCACAGGATATTTTCATATTTGCACTTTACTCGCATAAACCAGACCCCAGTTTCCAGTCATGGTCAGAAGTCTCCAGGGATTGGAAATTGTGAAACGCAAAATGTAAAATGAACCAGTCTAACGTAATAGAACAGAGCCAGGAAACTTAGCAAGTTCCTGGCAAGCTGACATTTTCCGCGAAAATGAATGCGCAGAGGAGTTTGTCACTGGGTGTGTTTATGTATGGCTTCATTAACTTGTCTTGCTCTGTTTTGCAACTGTATGCGAATAGCAAAAAAAACTGGAGAGAATCTCCTGGAAATTGAATGACATAGGACACAACAGCATAGAGCTTATGTACAATTTCGACAAAGTGGAGCAAAATTATTGCTAATGTTATGTACATTTTATTTCATTTCGTTTCGTTTACTTAATACCAGGTTTCACTCGAAACTGGAACAACATCAAAATTACTCACTCTGTCTCTATTTCAGTGACTTGCCTGCACACACAAAAAATATTTGGAGTACTTAAGTACATTACACAATACAAACTCTAGTCTCTCAGGAATATTAATGTGTTTATTCACTGAATTATTTAATTTTGTACAGCGTTTTTTATATCGGTGGACAAATACAAATCGGTTTTTATTGGGTCATGTCATGTCATGTCATTTCGACTGAGAAATGTTTCTATTTACAGTTTTTTGCGTTTCTCCTTGGAATACTACTCGATACAATATTCTGTTTAGTTAGCTTTGACTTTGATTTGATGGAGAAACGTCGGTAAATATTTTCCAGCAATTTTCTACTAAAGCTTTTTTATTCCTGCTGTTTCTGATCTCTCAGCTTGCGTTTGAGCTGTGTGACAAGACGAGACGAGTTTCAGGATGACTTAGAAAACAAAAAGCAACTTTTCGCTTGCTGCTTTTCCTTTCACTCGAATCTTTGAAGCGGTGTGTGAGGGAGTGAAAGACGAGTGAAGTAAGATGGTTTACTTTACGTCGCAATTTTTTCTGGAAAAAATCCTTCAAAGCAATCCATCCATTCCTTGCAGCACTATGACTGCCAAAGAGAGTATTAAGAATAGAATGTAAAAATTTGATCTGTTTCTTCACTAATTTCATCTTATTGTGTTTCTCAATCTTCTCTGTCAAGAAGACAAATCAAATATGACAAAGTTCTTTGGGATGAAAAATAAATAAAAGGGAAATTCGAATGTCATTTTTTGTTTCTTCGTATGTTTTTTTCCTTTGATCCTTTTTCTCCGCTCAATCCACATTCCACATTTACATCCTTGAAATATCTCGCTTGTCATTGATCATAATACCTTTTGAACTATAAAGAACTGGGAAAAAAGGAATTTTCATGGACTCATTCACATCACTTTTTTTCAAAGGATGTAACATTTTGTTCTTGCTTGTGTGATTTTCACAGTTTCCATCAACTGCATATTGGAAATCCTTCGCTTCAATTTTTAACGACACGAGAGCAAAGCATAACCAAGGCTTTTGCGGTTTAGGGCTTTCAGCAAACCTAAGACTATATATATAAAGACATGTTCATTAAAATTCTGAGAAAACCCAACTTTGCATAATCGGAACAAAACAAGCAACAAGGAAAACACATACAGTGACCTTATTTTAATGGCCACACAAACAAACACATCAGAGGCATTAGCATAACTAGCGAGCGGGACATTAAACGGGACTGTGCTTAACCTCTGGTGCGTTAGCTAAGGCTCAATGAGTTCAGCATGATTCCATGCACATGTTTTATTCGCTTTGAAATCTCCATATTGATTTTCCTCCAGACGAACATAAACAAAGAGAAAACACGATTCAATTTTTTAAAGCTCACCTACTTCAAGGGAGAGAGGAAAAGAAAGAGAAATGGAAAACGACTGTTTTTTCAAAGGAAAGCTCTTTTCTCCAGCGACTCATTCAAATTCATCGAATTTTTCCCGACGTGCAAAAAAGAAAGCGACATTCGTTCATTCATTACTCCATTTTACTTTCCCTTTGTTGATAACCACTCTTCCATGTATCCGTAATGTGCATCGTCATCGGGGCGAGATGAGATTCGCACTGGAGATAAGAAGCTGCGTCTTCTTTTCTCATTCATCTTTCATGATTACCTAGAAGAAATGCGCTGCTTCCCTTTGATTATCCGAATAACGACTTTTGCTCTAGTGGGAAACGCAAACCTGTCCCGGGGAAATGAATGAGTTTTAGAATTACCAGAGACAGGTGAGTTGATGGATGCACGCTAATAATTTCTCCACGTGTCTTCTTTCTCTTACCTTTTTTTCACTTTCTCTCAACTTCCATTTTAGTTACGCGTTCCTGCTCTTTCTTTGCTGATTATGATTACACCACTTTCCATTTTCTCAGCTTGCATAAAGAAAGGGCTGACCCGCTTGCCCTTTCTTATCGAAGGAGAGTAAACTGAACTGAAGAGAGTGAGCGAGAAGAAACAAGAACACCTTTCTAAAGACACGATAGTTTATCCTTTGTAATTTTACTCTCCTGTCGTCCCTGGAACATGAACACGAGAGAGCCGAGGAGATGAAAGCAAACAAACGGGGAAAATTAAGCACACATGCCAAGTTACATACTACACTGATAGATAAGAACAGATACTATCTGCACGGTTGTTTGGTCATGTGTTCAATTACAGTTTCTTCAAGGCCTACATTTTCACATTCGCCAAAATTACACTTGAGTAACTGAAAAACTTTGTGTAACCCACAGCTGCTCTTACCTGACTATCCACTGTGACCAAGTTTTTAGCAAACTAAAAATTTCATTTGCATAGCACCTGCCCAGTCTCAAAACATCTTATCAATCAATTTTAATATTGAAAAATATTGTCCAGTCAGCTAAGAGATTGACTGATCTCACCTCGCTGCTTCTTCAACTTTGTGCCTGTGCTTTAAAGCATTCTTAAGGCAAAATCTATTTTGTTGCGATTCACACTCAGCCAGTCAGATTTGAGTAGGTTGGTTTACTTAGGTTATCTTACGAAGAGGAAAAATTGTACGGAAAATGAATTCATTTCTCCAAATATTTGCTGAGGAATGCGCACTTCATTTCACCAGCTTCCAGGAAGCTGTTCCAGGGACGTCGCAGAATTCCGTGGTTGTCCCCATTGCTGATAGGAATTTGAGGTCACCTTCAAACTGCGTCTCACCCGAGCGCTGCTCTGTGCCACTGAAACATCCTTCCATTTCAGGAACTCTCATTGAGGTTGATGGGGGTCACTGGAGGGAAGATTTCCCAGCACTAGAAAATGAGCCGGTGCACTATTCCAAGGTGCAGGAGATTTGCATCCTTCTCCAATGCATTCTTATCCAGACAGCTCATTCCAGAGATGCCCCTGGACCACAAAACATGCGACCCCCAATTATGATCCCGAACTCTATGGACGCTATTGAATCTCGGGAATCACCGGGAATGTCAAATGCAAGGGTCATTGACCAGGGCGATCCTGGGATGCCCAGTGATGAAAATGTAAATGATGTGACTAATATGACCCTGATAAAACCGCCTCAGTTTGAAGAGGAAAAACAGAGTCGAGACTTTCGGAAGCTGTCTGGATTTTGTTTGATCCAAATTCCCAAAACAGGAGAAATCCTCTCAGAAAAGTTGCTGGAATTGAAATTGAAATCCGCTCTCATCAATACCCACAAGTTTGATGAGCAAACACCTGGAATCATCCTGATTTTCACTGGAACAGATCTGGAATCTTTCACCAACCGGGAAAAGCTCACATTTCCCCTGCATTCATATCCGACTGCAAGAGTTATCATTTGGAGCGAAGTCAACAATAAAACGTACATCGCTAGAAGTTCAATTTCGCCCCGGGAAGACTTCTGGATTCTGGAGTTTGTCCAGGTCGAGCCAGATCCGGACTCTTCTTCATTATCATTACGAACGCTGGAAAAGTTCTGGGTTGAAATTCATTCCGACATGAATTCGGCATCTGAAGATAAACACGTTTTCCACAAGAAACACCAACTTCCGGCAACATCAGCAACACACGCGGAAACATTTTCCAGCATGGTGCGAATCATCCTCTCCAGTCACAACTGCTCCAGTTCGGTCTGCCCGAGTTTCCTGCTTTCCCAGCTCTACTTCAAAAAGCTCGTCTGGGGCGCAGTGCTCCACAAATTGAGCACACATTTCCCCTACGGCGTTTACTTCGAGGGCTACAAATACGCCGTTTACTGCAGTCGGTCCATCTGCTCCGGAAGTATCAACACGAACGCCCTTCTCCAGCCAATTCCACTGGAGGGCTGGTTACGCCTTGCATTCTCCATGCTTTGCCTCGTTGCAGTCCTGTATGTGACTATGCGGAAGTATCTGTCTCTCAGAGAAGTTATCTTCTGGTCTTATGCAATTCTGCTGGAACAGGATGTGGAAAAAGTTTACGAGTACCTGAACTGGAGAAATGTGGCGCTTGTGGCTCTCTGGAGCTATGGAACCCTTCTGGTCCGACATATATACACTTCAAGTATGTACACCTTCCTGACCATGGACATAGGTCCCTCCGTCCCCTCCACAATTCTGGAGCTCCTTGATCAACGGGAATATCCCTCCATTATGGTAACCCAAGAAATGATCCACTGGTTTGTCGAAGATAATTCCGATTCCGAAAATCAATTTACGGAATTAGGAGGTTCCTCGCTTCAGCAATACCTCCGTGTGTCCACATGGTCACATTCGGAACCGAAGGTCAAAGCCCCCAGCGGTGGTAAGCATTCCTGTTCCCTAGTACTGACCACCCAGTTCCAGGGATTCCTGCGGAACTTTTCCTCCATCAGAAATAAGAAAAGGGTCGCATTTTGTACAGAGATGGAGACTCGATTCAATGAGACAACAAGAATATTGAAGAGTGAGAGTAAATGGAGAGAAGTGCCACTTCCGCAAATTTTCGCGGTAGTGACCAATACAACGAATGAATTGTGGACAAGGCTGATTATTGGCTCGGCTGGGGACACTGGCTTTAAGGTGTACCAGCCTCAACTGAAGATGGAGTCGATTCCTGAGATCTTCGTGGCATACGTGAAAAATCCCTGTTATCTAATTTTTCTGGAGATGATACATCCAGAAATTGGTTATCTCATTGAGTCAGGAATCTATGGACGAGCTTTCGCTTTGATGACTCGTGTGAACGCAATTCATCGCTTGGATCAAATGACCTCGCTCGCTTGGGAGAAGAAAGCTTCACATTGGAATCTCAATCTCCATGCAATTTTCTTCTCGGAGGGAGTGGGCAACTCGGGAATTGAGGAAATTATCAGATTGACATCGGGAACGAGCCACAGGGTCTATTCCACCCAATTGCAAGATCTTATCGTGGTGTGGACACTTTTTGCCATCTGCTTGGCATTTGCATACGCTACGTTCACAATGGAGGTTTTTCGCTCGAACATACAGAAATAAAATGTAGGTTAAAAATTAAAGATCCCCCGCTGAACGCATCCTCTTTCTCTCAATTTACAAATTGGCACACACACGTCAATACAATCAAAATGTGGACACAAGAAAAAAATGTTGAAGCTTAAAGCTATGTACATAAGATCATAAAGCTTGTGCCATGTCGCACTCCAGGAGGCATTCACTTCTCGAACTTTAAATCCCCCGAGATCACAAAAAGTTGAAGACAATGACTTTTTATTTTTTGCTGCCTTTTCTTTTCCAATACGTGTGTTCTTGTTGATTCCTGTCTTGTCTCCAATTAATACGTAATAATAAAAAAAATTGTACAAATGTGAGTAAAACGACGTTGATTTGATAGGATAGTATGAATAAGATGACAAGAAATGATCTTCTCATGAGACACATGGATTATTATCAGAATCACGGAGCAAGCAGGCAGCAGTGCAATAGCAGAAGCCGGAGTTGCTGCAGAGCACGTATAAAGGCAGAGTGCAATTAAATGCGTGTCATCTTGTCTTTTCTTAGTATTATTGTAACTGTCTTTTTTTGTCACAAAAAAATCTCCATTTGTGTTTATTCCTTCTTTTTGTCATTTGTTTCCACAAATAAATGAATGTGCTACACATCTGCTCACAATCGGAAAAGTAAAATGCACTTTTAAAAGGTTTTGATATAAAAATGATACTGTTTGGGGCACGTTGAGAAATCTAGGCATAATCTGATCTGAATCTTTATACGTAATGTTGCTGTAAAATATTACAATAATAATTATTTTTATTTACAACTTCGAATTCGGCAGCCAGAGAAAAGGCTCAAAGGGAAAACAGACAAGTGTAATGATTGCACGGATGCCTGGAAATGAAGTGATATGAATACGAGGTCAGCAAATGTCAACTAGAGAAGAGAGAAATGAAGAGGGGAGATTCTGAAGCTGATATTTACACATGAAGATGAAACTCGGAACGAAAACAATCTTTGACATGACAAGTGTAAAAGTGTAATGTTGTTGAAGTTGAAACCAGCGAAAAAATGTAACATTGTTTTTGGAAGTACCGAAAGGTACGCGTTATGTACAATGCACGTTTGTAACAAAAAGTATGAATCCTCTGTGAATTCGAATCTTAAAAGATAAAACTATATGGCTTGTGATCTATGCAGCATGTATGAAAAAGTAAGAAAAAAATTGTGGCTGAGCTAGGAATCGAACCTAGGACTCTCGGTAACTGTGCGATTTTTTCATGATGCACATTGTCAATCACGGGCTTTCTCATTCGAATGTAACCAAAGAACTGCGATGTCAAAGACAGGAGTTAGAAACAGGAGTATGACTACCCTAGTGGCGCACCGGTGACCGGATTGTTTCAAGATGCTTGAAACAATGGACTCAGGTGGGTAACTCCAACTAGAGCACTCCCGTCCCGACATGGAACACCAATTCCAGCGGCTGAAGATTTTATTGAGAATTAAATTATGACATAAATTAAAAGCAGAGTTATCTTGAACGGGTGTTTAAAGCCCCCCGGTGAACAAGATTTGACAATGTGCATCAAACATCGCAAACCATCCGAGCGTTTTACCACTACACCACACAGCCACACCACGATTATCATGGATTTTATATCCTATTTGTCCTGCAACTGAAAATTTAAGTTTGGCGCGTTTACTATGGCTGATCAAGGGGAACTGTGAGAATTCAATATAATGCTTTGTTCATGTTCAATTTTTGATTGTTTTCCAATACTGTGGAACTTTGTTCAAGAATTGCATTCCAAGGTTTACCAGTTTACATGTTCATAATAATTTTTTCTTTCTCCGTTGATTTCTACTCTTGCTCTTGTTGCAAACATAATTTTTTCTCGCTCTTCTTCAGCTCAGCTTCTTCTCGGGTAATTACTCGGGTCAGAGATCCAATTACACACAATATTTTCTTCAGCTTCATCTTCCCCCACCAACGCAACCTATCCACATTTCCCTCTTATACTTGTGTCTCACACACATATGTCAAGTGCGTATGAATATTTTTTTTGCTTTATACAAGACAACGACAACGATACAATGTCTTTATATACTCTGTCTACTTTTTATGCATTTTATTTTTACCAAACCGTAACACCATCACATCACAACATCATATCATCGCCACCACACAGACAGAGAGAGACGAGAAAAACATGAAATGAAAGATGAAGAAGTAGCGAGCGGTATAATGACCGTAGCATGTTTTACAAACAACGTAACGGTAACAAATAACGGATTTTCTTATGCTGGAAAGGAGAAAAGCAAGAGTAATGAAGAAGTGTTAGGTTTCTTTCCACTTGTCTTCCAAACAAACACACACCATCATTATCAGCAAGCAGAAAATAAAAATTGTCGAGCATCATTATCGTGATCATCGTGATTATCATCATGAACGCGTAATGTCAACATTTTTTTGTCGCTGTGTAATGAACGGGTTAACCAGGGATCATAAACATAAAAATATGTCGCATCCAATCCAACTTGGAAACTTTGGAAAAAATGGAACACATGGAATAATAATAATAATTCCATTTTCTCCGATCATCACGAATCGTGATCATGATGATGTTGCATCTTAATGAAATTCGATGCTGCTTGATGAAAATGAAAATGAAGACTAAAAAAAAAATCGGTTGCGTTGCTGGCACCACTACTTCTAGTAATATGCACTACTCTGCATATTTCCAACTTTTACTACGGGACATGTGTTCCAAAGAGTGTACAAGTGTTTCGCATAAATTTTAATTTTTCATCCCGAAGAAAAAAATGCTGCTCTGAAGAAGATGATCCGAGCTGAGTTGAGTTTGACACAAGAATAAAAAAGTGAAAATAATTTTTACAATGCAATGCAAATGATGAAGATGCATGATGAAGTTTATTTAGAAGAGTTATAATTAGTAATGTGGCCCGCCTCCACCACCTCACTTGCAACTTGTCTCTCGAGCAGTCTGGAACTCAAGAAACAAACTGACAAATATTTTTTGACAAGTGAAGTGATCAATATCATTATGTGGGAAGACGATCGAAGTTCATGGAGTAGAGCTTTGCTCATTGAAGACGAGCAACAGCTTCAAGCCGAAGCCTCACTTTCCCCTTGCTCCTTGTCTTCGACTGGAAACCAATCTCCGTATTCCAGCATGTCAGGCTCCATGTCTCCAGACACAACCTCCTCAGCCGCCTTCTCTCCCACTGGAAGCTTCTGGAGTAGTGGAGCGAGCGACGGGGAAGTGAGCCCAGACATATTTTTCCAGAAAGGTTTTTTCTGGGCTTCCTCCACCGGGGCTTCCAACAACAAAAGCGGCCCCCTTCCATCACTCCATGAGTGGAGAAAACTGGATCACTACCGGAGACAACAACAGCAACATCAGCAAGCCCTACGCTTTCTTTTTCCAGACAGTTATGCAACCCCCGGAATGACGTCTTCCGGAGGCGGTGGAAGTGACATTGACATAGACTTACTCCATTGCCCCACTACCACCAAAATTGAAAATGAGACGATTTCCGGTTCGCCCCAGCAATGTGTGGTGTCCTCATCTACCCCAGGAAAATTACTGCTTCCCAAGCTCCAACCACGCTTGTCTACCAAAAAGATTGCTCCCAGGTCATTGAGTACAACCGTTGGAGGAATAACTTCCGGTAAACCATTCAATTGTCTCTGGATTGACTGCAAGGCGTCTTTTGACATAAAAGTAAGTCTAAATAAACCATTTTTACACATTACATAGTGGGAGTTTTACGCACAAACAAAAGTATAAAAATCATACATTATTTTATAACTCTTGAAGGGTCCCCTTATCGAGCATATTGATCGTGTCCATATTCAGACCAGGAAGGAAGATTTCAGCTGCTTTTGGCATGGATGCGTGAGACGAAATCGGCCGTTTAACGCTCGTTACAAACTCCTGATTCATATGCGTGTCCACACTGGCTATAAACCGAATAAATGCACGGTAAGTTACAATGAACTAATTTATTGATTATTATAACTATTCCATTTCTCATTTGCATATAATAAATAATGAATTGTGTATTTTGTGAAGATTGCCGGTTGTGACAAGGCTTTTTCAAGACTGGAAAATCTCAAGATCCACTTGCGCTCGCACACTGGTGAACGGCCCTACATTTGTCCACATTGCCCCAAGGCGTTCTCGAACTCTTCCGACCGGGCGAAACACCAACGGACACACTTTGACAGTAAGCCGTACGCCTGTGTCTTTCCTGCCTGTGAAAAGCGGTACACTGATCCGAGCTCACTGCGAAAGCACGCCAAGATGCATTTCGCCCCTTCGAAAAAGTCAGTCTCCTCAACAAATGCTTCAACGAAGAAAGACCAAGGTCAGGCAAGGAACAGGAGAAAAATTTCCACAGGAGCTTCCACCGTAAAAATTGTAGAATCCAAGATGAAGTTCGTGGAAACTCAGAGGGAAGTGAGCTCGGGGGATGTGGACACACCTAGCACATCGTTTTTGCTTGGAAACAAGGACCCAACGCTCAATGTCTTTCACTTATCTCCAGCGACGTCAACACCGCCAACGCAATCTGCGGATTCGTTGCTCACTCCGTTGATTCAACAAGACGACCTGGGTAAAGTTGAAATCGATGCTGGAACTGCCCCCATCACTGGAAATGGGGCTTCCTGTAACCCCTCAGATCTTGATGGAATATCTCTGGGGGAACTTGACTGGATGTCTGGAATGTCTTTCGATGATAACTTTGATATTGACTACTTTCTGTGAATCAATGTACTTTCAATTCACTTAACCTTTAATAATTTTTCACATTTTAATACTTTTGATAAGATATTTATTTATTGAACAAGCAGGTATACCAAATGAAAATACGATATTGTACAAAATGTCTTTCGTTTGTAAATATTTTCATTTCTGATTAGCAAATAAGTTTTTTTATTTATATATTTATAATATTTAATAGTGATTACTAATTGAATCTCACACAATTTGCCCGTCTTTCACTCAACATTGTGTTAATTAATTGAATACTTTACATAATTGTGATTAATTCATGGCTTTCAATGATCTTGGTAAGAAATTGTTTGAAGATTTGTATATGAGGATTGAGTGATTTCAAACGACATTAGTAATTACATACGTGTCAGACACTAGTGAATGTAATTTATTTCAATGAATTAATTTGTAAAGTTCACAATGGAAGTTTGATCAAACGTCTTGTGATTTTTCATGTGAATGGAAATAAAATAATGTACATAAACTGCATTAATTGCAATTAAAAATTAAGTACGTTCGTTATATCCGAGTATTCTAGTTTGCACTGTATAAGTAAATATTAATTGTAAATAGTTGTAATTTCCGTTGTATATTTATTTAATTGGGTATATATAATTGGGTATTTAATTAGATATTATGATGGTAGTGAACTAAATTAGATTATTTATCATTATTGTGTACTTAACCTAAATCTTATTAATTTAAATTATTGAGCTCAAATAAACATTGAAACAGTCTCACAATAATAAAATCTACGCGTCTTCATTCTCGTGGGCGTTTTGTTGCGTGCCTGGTTCTGTTGATGCCGAGGATGAAGCAACGCTGCTGCCTTCAATAGCGTCATTGGCAAACTTTGGAAAGGTTGATGTAGATGTGGATAATGCCATTTTCCCTAACACCTCCAGTACACAGTCTTTCTCAGACACATTTCGAACTACGTAGCGTGACCGATTTCCATGTCTTGCTCGAAAATACCTGCTATTGCTAACAGCCTCAATAAGTAGAGATGGGCACTTAATGGCGTCATCAAAAATGTCAGTGGTAGTAAGCATCTCTGCAATTTTCATGTCCGGGTCGTTTGCCAATTTCGGAATGTGTTGCCACTCGCTTAAGAATGGAGCCTCATGGACCTTTTCTTTTCCTGGATTCGGCTCATCTCCTTTTGTCAAACACACAGCGTTCTCAGATTTGCAGACAAGCTGATAAGCAAAGTTGAGGTTTTTCAGATAAGGCTCAAACACCTCCAGGGAAAGTCCAGCGTTAATCTTTTCAATTGCTATGAGAGAGTTGCTGAAATTGTCTTCCTCCAGTTTCTTTCTCCAGTCGATGCTATAGAAGTGAATTTGCCTTGACCTTGGAATTCTCAGCAGTCCACCAATGCGGGTGTTGCTTGTGTGCACAGCAATGACAATCCGTTCGTCTTCCACTGGGTTACTATCAAGAGATGATAAGCTCGAACGCTTATCATGATGATAATTATCCTCCGGAAAACGTTTGTAGCTAGAGTCATCTTCTTCGTCTGGATGATCGTTAACCGTAAAATGGGTTTCTCCAACTTGAAATAATCCGTAAGCGCCATCAGCTAATGTGGCTCCAAGAGCCATGGCGCTGAAGAGGTTGGTCCAACGATTTTCATCTTCATCATCGGAAGATGAATCTTTTTCAACTGTTCATTAATAATTAAAAATCATTTTTGCAGTAAAAAGACACTTTTCGTAAAATGAAAATTGTACCTTTGAATACGGGACATTTCCAAGACAGAGCACGCCTCCTATTCGCCATTTTGAGAAGCTAGGAAAAGAGTTGATGAATTGATGAACCAAGGTGAACAATTACAATTAAAATGAAGCGGTATGAATAATTACGATTAGATTTTGATAGCGTAACTTTTAAGGTCATGCAAACAAAAGCACAGTGTAAATTAAATATTTGCAAATTTTTCCAATCTCAATTCCCTTTGTTTCAATTAATTAAGTCGCAAAAACTTTTATTGTGTACTAAAATGAGAAAATCATTTTTATTTATGCATATTAAAAATGTAAATTAATGATGCTTAATGAATGATCTAAGCCTGCTTTTGATGCCTTTGTTTTTATTTGCGGAATCCCCTTGTTGTGCCTGGAGCAGTTCGGGAAGGTACAGCCTGACGGTCACCAAGAAAAATGAGTTGTTAAAGTTGGCGTACTCGTAATTTGACACGTTGACAACTTTTTTCTTCCACTTGTAACTGGGATTATCGCTGGTCAACTTGGGCAGGGTTTCTTTTGTGGAGAAGTCTTGTTTGCAGAGTTGGTTTGCTATCCTCAGTTCTGGATCCTTGTCCAGATCAGTAACCATTTGGAAGGTGCCGTAGAGCAGGTCCAATTTACTCTGAACTCTGTCCATAAAGTCATGGAACTTTTTCGACTTCTCGGTCGATTTCCCGTCAAGTGCCCGATTGCCCATTTTGAAAACTAGCTTTGTTCCACCGTAGCCGTAAATGCCCCCAAAGTTCGGCACCTTCGAGTCAAAGATGTGGAGTGCGAGCAGGGCGTTCACCATTTCGAACTTGTCAGGTTCATCCTGAAAATGGAGTGTTCCAGACCAGTCGATGGAGTAGAACAAAATCGCCTCGAGCTTTGGGAGCAGCATCACCGCTCCAGCTCGGGTTTCTGTGGCCGCTGTTGCAATGATCGCTGTGTTACTCTGTTCCAGAAGTGGTCGCGATGGAACACTTTTTCGGTGCTGCTTTGTCTTTCGGTCTTTAGATGTGAGCACCTCCTTGAACGAAACTCGTCTTGTTGACCCTGGAGGAAGGGCGAGGCTGGAGGAGTCAGTAGAATCTTCAGTTTGCACCACTGGAGCAGCTCCAGTTACAGCTTGAGAAATAAATCCAGGGATCGGGATATTCGGGATCATGGCAAATATTTCGAACTTCCATAGCACGAAAGTGACGCCTGCTCCAACCGACAATAAAATCGTGTAAAATGGAATGTAGAATAAAGCCAAGCAGGCGACTGACCCCGCCCCGATTTGCAACCGGAACCGATTTAACAGTTCCAAAACCATTTTTAAATATGGTAAATATTTCTCCAGCATTGCAAACATTTTTTTAAAAAATCAATGCAATTTTTGTCCAGATATTTTTTACAACATAAAACCAGTATCACATCGCATAGTGATCTCATATTTTTGTGCCACGTTATCTTATTCTCTGATATGAGTTGATAATTAATTATCAAGTTTAATGATTAAGTGAATTAAGTCAGCAAAGCAGCTGCACTGGGAACAGAGTCCATCCAAATCCAATTTTGATAAGATTATAAACACAATTTTATGCTTTTTATTATAATATTAATTGACGTATTTTATGATTAAGCAATAAATACACGTTTTGTTTCATAATAATAATTCATAGCTTATCAAGTAAGTAACAACTTTAACATGAGGCTCATAAAGCTTGCATTATTAATACTAATTGGGTAAATTATTAATACAAATGATGTCAAAAAACTAAACTTCTCTACTAATATTAAGTAAGTATTGTCTAACAATACATTTAAGAAAAATTGATCAGTTAAACTTAACATTGTTAAATACTCACATCCACAATCTACATCTTAAATTAACGGCGGCTGCAAAATGAACCTGACTTCATCCGCCTCGTATCCAGACAAGAGATTCTTCGATCGGGCGTACTCGATTATGGCTCGGTGACAAAAGATGTACTGCTCGAAAACCGGAACACTTTTCGACCTCTGACTCCGGATTTTCTCCACCGTCCCCTTCACATCCACAGTGCCCTGGCCATTTAACTGATTGATGCAGATGTCGATGGTGCACAGGGTGCCTGCAGGATTCAACGATAAGAAAAAAATATTTTTACTTGCCAGTTTAATTTTTAATTTAACTTTAAATGTAGAGTTAATTTAGAGTTAATTTAATTTATTTAGATGAACTTACCTGTCCTTCCAATACCTGCGGAACAGTGAACAACGATGGGCGGTCCTAATGCGTGGCCTTTCCATTTTCCGGATAATTCATCAACCCGATTAGACTGTTCTGCCCTATTATGGTATAATATAGAATTGTTTAATTGTTTGAAGTTAAAGATAATTAATAAAAATAAATATTGTTCATATGAAAATTATTCATGATTAACCTAACCTGATTGCTTTTAAAAATTTGAGCATTCCATCGGCACTGGACGGAGCGCTATAATCTACCCAGGAGAGAAAATGCAAATGGCTGACATTCCTAGTCTGCCCAGTCTGGTATTAAATCAAGGAAACATTTTTACATTAATTAAGGTTTTAACTTTAATAATACAAAATTAATAGGCTGTTCTAATTATCGACTTGTTATGAACTTGCCTTCTCATGTGTTAGTCTAAGTCTGGTGAGTGTAAAATCCGGTTGGGAATCCACTTGTAAATTTTCAATCTTGATCCCGTCATACATCACTGAAGACCCTTGTTCCGGTGGCCAATACTGGTCACACTTAATCTCTGTCCCTTCCATGAGTGGGGTCGTCATTGCAATGATAACGGACATTTGTTCCCACACCATCCGCCAGAATGCTCCAGAAGTCTCTGGGAGTGGCCCTTGGGTTGAAATGAAAGCCTTCTTCTGCCTGTAGCCATCCACGAAATTGGCGTTGATGTAATCAGATCCGTATCCTCCTTCCGATGACAAAATCACTCGAGTGTGGTCCAAGCAGAGGATATCGCCATATCGATTTTTCTCCTTGTTTTCTTCTTTCCTAAAAAAAATCAGGGGGCAATATGAAACAAACAAAAATCAGATAAGCTCTAAACTCCTGCCTTAATTGTTATTGCGTTTCAATTAAAGTTAGTAAATCATTTGATATCCTACCGTGACACGTCGAACAATCGGGGTGCAGGATTGTCGTTGGCCTTAATTTGATTGAACTCGCCCCAAAGACCTCCGCGTCCTTTCTGTTTAAGATGCTCTACAAATTCTGGCAGTGTGTAGCCTGCCCCATGTTCAATTGCGAGGCTGTCCCTGTCATCATCCGATAGTCCACTACTTCCAGAGGACTGTGGCACTGGGGAACCCTCTTCTGTTGACATGTCACTAATGTCATTATTGGCTCCTCCGCAACAGCACAGTTTTTTGAAAATCAATCCAAAAATTGGACACATTTTCCCTGTTTAATTAAACACTTTTACATTTAAAGACAAAATTGTGATGAATCAACCAAGAACCTCTTTGGTTAAGTTTCCAAGGAATAATGAACTAGAACGTTTTAAAGATGCTTGTTAAATGCCAGGTCGAGGTCGGCGTCGGAACCGGACTGCCTCCAGTGAGTCATTGAGACGGTCTGCCACAGCCACAGCTCTTCATTCATAAACAGCAATTTTTCATGTTGAATCTTGTTAGAATTTAGATTCTCATTATCAAAAATAATATGCAAATAGACGTTAAATGAAAATGAAAATATGAAATAAAAGGACTTTGTAGCATGTAAATGTATGTAATTGGTTTCTGCTTCCTGTGTTGCTGCATGTAAATCAAGCAAGGAAAGGGAAAATGAAATTGAAGTAAATTGGATGTTTCATGAAATAAGAATAAACCCGCAACTATAACTATACCGTCACCGTCATAAAGTAATGAATGTTCCTACTATTTAATAAATCGTCGTTCATTCAATCATTGTAAAAGTCGATTTGGACATTTTTCAGTATTAATTTGGGTAAAAAGGAAAAGGAAGCAATGACAAAGGCAAACGTTCTTGTCGCAGACAGTCTGCTACTAAATATTTTCTCTAATGCCTCCTTATCTCTTCGGAATCTGGATATCCTGGAGAAACAAATTAAAAATATTTAATTTTACACCTTATGTAGATGGTCCTTATCAAACGCCCCACTTCCGTATCAGTTTGGGTTGAGTTGAGCTGATAAGATTTTTCTTACCAGATTCGTTTATTTCGCTTGCTCAATGAACATGTTGTTATTGTTAAACATATTAATGATACATACCAAGATGAGTTCAAAGAATAAATTAATAAAAATACAATTATAAAGGTTAAATTCAGTGCGTGGTGTTCCGCGTTATCTTTCCGAAGGAAATCCATTTTATGCTGACAAAGCAAAGGACTGACTGAGATAACGCATATTTCGTATTTCATCTGAATTTGAATGCTTTTCTTTTGAACTTGTCGTTCTACTTTTAAAACGTACAAAATAATTTTAACTCTGAAACACGAAGAATTTCCTGACTGATTAAATTGATGTAAGCGACTGGATCATAAAGAAATGCAAATGCCAAACAGTTTACCAGCAGTTTAAACAAGGATAATATTAAACGTGTTATTTATTTATTGGTATTTACTAATAGTTGGTACCTAAAATCCAATTAGCAATTTACAATATTTTTTGAATGAAAGAAAAGTAAAGCACGGGCAGGTCAATTTAATTACTAAATATGTACGTTTAGGGGTTTAAATGAAACCAATAAATGTGTTAAATTGACTGAAAAAATGAAATGTTCAATACAATGATCATGATGCATAGATATTAATCTTCGTAATAATAATATTTTTGGCGAATTTTGAGTTCGTCCGGGACACCAGGCTCAATCTCGCCCAACGCAGACCCGCCGCTCTGAGAAATATTGTTGAAATCGTACCCATTTGTTTCTGTGTATGAATGCCCAGGCGTGGTTTCTGGAAGCGAGAGAAAACTATTTCTGGACAGTTTGTCTGCGATTTTCATATCGGTATCTCCAACTCTGGAAGCGTATTGAATGGTGCCATTAAATGGAGACGACTCTGCCTGGTTTTGTAGTTGTTGCAAATAGTTTCGATACGTCGCATTCGCACTTCGCGAAGAGTAGCCCAGACTGTTGGCAATGGTCTGATTATCCACCTTCAGGATCAAATCGTCGTTTTCTCGAAATCTGGATTGTCGGCGGTAAGCAGAAACCCTGGATTCAAACATTTCCAGAGAAAGGGCCAGATTCACCATTTCGAATTTGTCGGGTTGATCGGGAAAACAAAATTTGTGACTCCAGTCAACCGAGTAGAAGTAAATCTGTTTGGTTCGCGTGAAAAGCAGAAATCCTCCTCCTCTGGTTTTAGTCGAGTCAATCGCTATCACAATTTTTTCCGCACTGTTCTCCTCGCGATGATTCGATCTTCCAAGAACCTGACTCTGTTGTCCATTTCCGTCCTCTTCTAACTGAGAAAACACTCTACTCAGTCCATACCCCACTGCAGCTGCTGCTCCAACGCCAAGGGCCAATTTTCCAAAGAAACCAGCCCAATCGTCTATTCAATAAATATCTTGAAATTAATTATCCTTCTTGGAGAAAATTTTAGAAATAGTAACAAAAACATGATGATGACCTTCGTCATCATCCCTCCTCCTATTGTTTCCTGGTTTTCTCCCTGCCATTGTCTTCTACCTTCTACAACGGCTTCTCCAATAAGATAATGAAAGACGGTTTTATATTGGTTCACCGATAAACAATGTCATCGATTATTTCTTGAGGGAGTTTAATACAACTTTCCCGTCCCTGCCACTCACAGATGTGTAGTGGCGTCACCCCCTGAAAGCATTAGCAGGAAGCTGACTGAGTGAAGCTTATAGAATCATGATAAGTCGACAGCCTTATATAAATTTACGCAGCATAAAATAGCTATGTTTGCAAAGACCAACGAAACTCTCTCCTTTGAAAACGTTTTCTGTGCTTGTTTGTTCAATCAAAGTCGAACTCGAACATAAAGATCCAAGACACAATACAATACAGTTTATCAGCCAGTATAGTAAAGTAGCGTAATACCTAACAAAAGTACCTAAGTAATATTGGACGTGCCAAAATAACTTGTATATGCTCACACTATGCGAATTTGCACTGTGCGAAAACCTGTCTCACGAATGAAATGTGCAATTGACTGTATGTAGTGTAGGTACATAGGCAGAATGAAAATTGTATTTTGGTAAATATAACTATATTTTTCTACTAATCTTCTAGTTTGCCCAGAGATTTTGCACTGCATTTTGCATTTGATGCGCGTGGTTGTCAGATGCATGTTAAAGTTGTATGCAAACATTTTGTAACTTCCGTGAAAGTTTTTTAAAAAGATAAAGATGATTTTATTGTCAGTTAATAAAAGTACAACGCAGAAGTTGATAGGTGAATAGTTCATTGGAACTCCTCGGAAGCCTCCAGAGCGAGCGAGTGCAGGGCTGCGAGGTCGGATTTTGAAATGTTGAATGTTCTAAACTCCGGGGCAAGATAGGAGTGAGCCGGTTTCGTATTCGGAAGCGTTGAACTGTCAGCTTTCCACTCTTTGTTGCCCAATCTCTCCGCTATTTTTTGGTGGGGATCAGTTGATTGAGCGTAGTATCTCCATTCCCCCCGAAATGGCTCCGCTTCAATTTTGGCAGTCAATTTCTTCAGAAAGTCGGTGCCAGTGCTAGGGCTTAAACACCCTTTGAAACCAGTCTTCACTTTCAACCGGTCACCGCCTCCTCTCCGATAATCTCGGAGAAAATTGGCAAAGATCTCCAGAGCTAGACAGACATTAAGTAGCTGAATATTGTCGCGGTCGTCTGGGATCTTGAGATGTTCGCTCCACTTAATGGAGTAGAAGTGAATGGTCTTGGTCCGCGGGAGAAAAAGAAGCCCGCCCGCTTGCTTGTTTGAAGCGTGAACGGCTATGACGATTGTTAATTCACTCGCTTCCAGGGGTGTTACAACTGCAGCGGCGACATTGGATTTTTTGGAGGGAAGGGGAAGACTTCCGGTAGAGGAGGAGGCCGATGCCGATGATGACGCTATGGATGATGTTGAGGATGACTTTTTGGGCGGCTGGGCGGCCACTGGCTTATTGGGCGACTTTTTCTGTGGAGGAGCCGGCGGTTGGGAAGGAGGGGACTTTGTTGTTGGAGGAGGTGGTGGCGCCTTCTTCTTCTTCTTTGGTTTCGGTTGTTGCTGGTTTTGTCCTTGTTGGCCAAGTCCCAGCACCTGCAGCATTCCCGCAGCAGCAGCCGCAGTTGCCGCAGCTCCTAATCCTATTCCAATCCCCTTTGCCAACTGGTTGACGAGTTGGGTTTCTGCTGGAATTCAATTCAGTTCAATTAAAGCATTTTTAAATATTTACTACACTTTACTATAATTGCAAGTACTGTCCAATGCCCACACAATGCATATCAATTTTAGGAGAAGATTTTATGTCAAAATTTTATTACCTGCATTGTTATCCTCCTGTTTCTTCTGTCTTGCCGCTGCCATTTTTCACTAACTCCACTACCGGAAATTGTCAAGATTAACTACGTTAAACTTAAACTGTCTAAAAATACTCCATCAGCTTTGACTGTGTTTAGCTCTGCTCAGAGTCTGATGAGCCTCGCTAAAATGTTCAAGTTGTATTTTTATGCGGATTTACTTACAAGTGGGCAGCGAAGTTGAGCTCGAGCTGTCCATGTAATATGTAATTGAATCCGAATTTTTTTTACCCTAGTGAAGAAATGTGCGAGAGATGAGATGTTATTTATATTGATGAAGAATGAAGATGACCACGACCGGTGAAGCTCAGAGCTCTGATTTTAGTTTCTCATTAAGTCAAGACATAACTAACATTAAGCATATAATAAAATATAGCTCGTTTATGTCACAGTCAAAGTGTTTGAGTCACGTATTTACGTAAATACAACTGACAAGACATGACAGTAGCAGGAAATGTATCAAAACATAATATGTATGTAAATGCGGTAGACTCATTATGCCAATATTGCCAATCCACTGTTTGCTTGCACTTGCACACGCAAGCTTAACATTGCCAATTCTCTCCCACGGTCATGAGTGGTTGATGACGAATGCATCCAACAGAATCCAGACAAAGCCGAAGCTGCTGCATTGTGTATGAATGCTTATCTAATAACACCCAGCAAAATAAAGTAAAAAGTGATATGATTTTAGTATGAGATCACAATTTGCAAAAACATGCAAAAAACTGACCACTTGAAAAGCGTGCAATTTTCGTTTTTTCCTTTCGCTGTACAAATCAAAAAACGTTTTTATTTTCGCCTTTAATCTTTTCCTCTTTTAATCTTTTCCATTCTCAATCAAAACTTGTCATCGCGCATTATAATATTTTACTTACATTTACATACCTATACACACATACGTAGTCGTTCGTCATCAATAAAATACATATTAAACTTAACAGTGCTTTCGTTAATATAAGTTGCTGCATTTTTCTATATGAATGACATGAACATGAACATGACGGATCCCTTCTACAACAAAAAACAATGGCAAACAAAAAACAGAGCTTATCAAATATTTATCAAGCTTATCAGAGTAATTAAGTGTCAGTACTATAATAATTTAAATTCGTTTTCCTTCAGAAACAATTAGGTAAATGGAAAAAAGGTGAACATGAACAGTTAAAAATGTCTTTCATTTTAAACAGTGTAATTTAATTATATAATTGACTTTTGTTTTTAAAGAAAACATAATTATGTAACACGATACTTTATCAGTGCAGTCAGAAGGGAGTTTTAAATAATTAAAACTCTTGGAAAATCTTTGTATGTAGAACAAAAAAGTTTACAGCTTTTTGACATTGTCCACCTCTTCAATTACATAATTACGGTATGTACATAATACAACGACAAATGACAATTTAATGGAGCTTCTTCAGTGTAGGTATTTAATAGCTTATTAATGCTTAATTAACTAGGTATTTCATTATTTTAATGCGTTGTGGATGCTTTGCTTAATTAGAATCTTATTCTAGTTAGATATAATTATTACACAATTTTCTTTGCATTGCGGCAGATGAATTGAAATTTTTTCGCTCACTTTCACTCTTTCAACAGTTTCAGAGAAAGAAAAGAAAGTGATTGAAAAATGACTACAATTAAGTTTTTACTTTAACAGTGAGAATACATTTTTGTTACTTATAGTCGAATCCTTTTTCATTGTTACTTGATCTACAAGAAATTTTTTTGAAAAGAATTTTTAGATTTTTTTCATTCCCCCATAAAAATAGATTTGTCAGATTTTCCTTAAAATTTAAAATGTACAATTTGATTTTTGCTATACTTTTTTTTGAAAAATACAATCAATTTCATTTATTAATTAATTAACGTGTTTTAAATACGTATACAGAATCTGTTCCAATTTTTACAATTTTTCTGGTCCTGATTTTTAACAATTTTCTTCAACAATACCAACAAAGGTGAGAATTTCAGAGTAGGAAATAACAAAAAGATCACAATGTAGAAAATTACTTAGTAAACATTTGTTGAAATCTTAATTATTTTAATAAAGCAAGTCTATGTGAAGAATCCGGAAAAATCTCAACGATTCCGTTGCATCGTTAAAAACTTATTTTGCTTAAAAATGTCAACAGAGCGGGGCGGTTCAGGTGCTCATCGCAAAGCCACCTGCTACCTGTTAAGCTACCTCAAATTAATTAATTATAAAAATCAGCTCTACACAATATTTTTTTGACTTTTGGATAAAAATATTCCTACATAAATGTAAGCTAATTAATTATGGCTAGACGAAAAATCATAAATGTGCCAAGATCTGCACTTCACTCGTCGATCCACCTCCACCGCCATTTCCAGGTTGGTCCCTATCCGTTCTCTCCGAGGTGGAGGATGGTGCGGTGGTGGTGGTGATGACATTGTTGGAAGATCCGCTAAGCGCGGGCGGTGAAGTCACAGCCACGGCATACGAGGTCGCACTAGGGTTCAGATGGTGGTACGTGTCCCACAAACTGCCGTTGGGACCACCGCCACCCGAAACTGTCACGATCACACTGTCCCTTCCAATCACTTGACTCGAGTCCGTCGTCTGTACAATGCGGACCATGTTGCCATCTTTGTTGTCCCTGTCTTCAGGGTCGTAGCAGGACTTGTCGTCCACCCCCTCCAGTGATGGGAGTCCTTTTCCGTCATCATCAGCGTCATAGGGAGGTCCTAGCGTGGAGCCCAGTCCGATATCCATTCCGACTGACACAGCTTGTACAACTGTGACCACGGTGGCAGTTGTTGTTGCAGGGTTTCCGTGATGGTGGTGATTGGTGACATGGCCCGAGACAACGGACATGTTGTCCACTGACTGTTGTGACAGGTAACTGAGGAGAGACGGGTCGCGGGAGTGCATGGGCGACTCGATGATGTGATGGTGGTGGTGTGGGTGACTGTGATGATTGTGGCCCACGCTGGGGTCAAGTGAAGGTCTGCCCCCGGGAGAGCCGTCGGTTCCGTATTCGCCTGTGTTGTTGCCTGAAGACCGGCTCCTGTAGCTTGGCGGTCGACTGTAGTCGTCCACTCGAGCATGTGGCAGCATTCTACGAATTTAAATAACCATTAATTGCAAATTACGAATACTCATCTACTTTTAACCTTTTTTTTATAACTAACCTCATGTTTGCACTGTAGGGACGATATGGCGGCGGCGGCACCATTGTCACCGGCCCATGACCCACCATGGCAGAAGAGCCGAACGCTGCAATCGTGGGATTGGAGCGTTCCAGAAGAAGCAGTCTTAGACGATACTCCTGCATTGACGCTTGGTACGATGGGGGTGGCTGTCGGTACTGGAATTCTGGGTACATCATAGCTGCAATAGAAGACATTAATAAAAATCATTAGAATTATCATCGTACATCAGACAGCTTTGTAAATACTTTTTCTTATTAATTTAGCGTTATCCGAACCAGCATAAGGATGGTGAGGTCTTCCATACGACGGAGGCAGTCGCGGTACAAATCTTCTGTTTGGCTCTGCGCCCCCATCGCCACGTGAACTTCCACTCCTGGCGAAACCTAACATGGCACGACACGAACTTCCACTCTCGTTCGCAGTCAGTCTCCAAGCCACTGCGGACACCGTCAACAGTAGCACTCCCACACCTTGGAAAATTCCAATCAAACATTTAAATCAAATCCTTGCTGCTCATATTTCTTCAATTTTTGCAGAAAAAAAAATTATTGTAAAAATAACTAACCAATCATTAAAAGAGACAAGGTCAAGTGTTCCTTGCCCGCTGAGCGCGCTGCACCTAGCGCAGTGCCTGCCAAAGTGCCTGAAAAAGGTAGAGCAAAATTGTATTGAACTATACGAATTAAATCCAGTTTGTATTAAATATTTACAAGAACATTTTTCTTACAGCAGATCCCTATCACCGCAATCACAATGATAAACCAGCGAATGGAGACCGCCTGTGACGCAGACATTCCACAGCATGTTTTAGGCTCCTCTTCTGATGCATACGGAACGCCACGGTGAGTTCGCATGGATCTGTAACGAAAAGAACGTTTCCAACATTTTAGAAAATTCAGACCGATGAATATTAAAGTTAATTGAAACATGCAGAGTAACCATTTTCCATTTCATGCAGAAGGTCGTTTTTAGGTCATTTTATATTTCCATCATACACAGGCACTGTGACTGGTGACCATTTAAAGATCAGTAATGAAATTATCATTAAAAAATCTAAAAATAACCGCTTGTCATAATGTCATGTTTATTATTGAAACGTTGGATTATTTTTATGTGCACAGTTCCTACTTTCGCCATTTTTAGCAGTGTATCAGTATCAAGCTGAGCCATCGCTTTTCATAAAAAAATCCTAATTTCACAATGCCAAATTGCCTTGCATTTCAAGTTGAAGTTCTACTTGTAAGAAGTTCCTTATCGCTTTCAGTTTATCTTTGCGCTGCTTGCTCACTGCTCAACTACTTCACTGTCAAGTTGGCAAAGGTGTCAATAATTCAATAAATTTGTTATTATTTATTTTACTTCGTAGAGAAGTAAAAAAGTGGCACATGTGTAGCAAAAAGCTCATTTTCTTTCTTTAGGTATGCATTGTGACTTTGCGAGTGACTGATTATAACTGTGGCTTATGGCTCTTTTTTATCGCACATGTCATCAAATCATATCTCTGTCAAATAAATTCAAGTAAATAAAATAGAAATGTCCAAATTTTTCCTTTAGTTGAGAAGGCGAAGTCAAGCAGCATGGTTATCATGCTCATATATCATGTCTTATCCATCAAAGCTTAAGGTAATTTGATTAGTCAAGGATGAATATCAAGAGGGAGGCGCGGGTTACACTAGTAAATTACAACGGCACATGCTGTGCCATTTCAATTTCATTGCTCTTGGCTCCATTTTTGCATCATTCACGACGATCATATTTCCATTGCTTCGAAAACTACTTCAACTTGTAAATAAAATAACCTCTTGATTCTCAAGTTTATTCAGGAAATCGAGAAGTGAAACAAAAATATTTTGGACTATAATTGCACTTTACATACTAAAAAGGTTTAGTTAGTAAACTGCATTTAATTTTAGAGTGCGTTTCTTTCTAGTATTTACATACAATGAACAAACTAGGGAACGCCAAACAACCAACGCCTTCTTTGCTTTGTTCGCTACTGCCGATTTATTTCGCATTTAAATATTTAGTGAATGACCTACGCCATTTTGCTAGCGAATGCCAAGAAAAATTAACTAAAGGATAAAAATGATAAATAAGGAAAGATTAAGTCTCTATGTACAAACAGAAAATTATTCATTCAGCAGCCATCGGCATCAATCACTGCATTTAAGACTTTTCAATAATGGATTTGAACATTACCTACAAAACAAATAATAATAGCAGTCTGAGTCTCAATTAACTTTAAATAAAGATTATCATTAAATATTTTTGGGTGCAACCTAAGGCCAGGGTAGGGGTAGCTAGGCCAGGCTCATTTACTTCACCATTATCATTGACCAATGACCACACACACACAAACAAACACAACTGGGAATGAAACGAAAGTGTTCCCAAAACCAAATCTACTAGTATGTATGTACTTACTGTGCATTTTTTAATAATAATTGCGCATTTTTGCACACACATGCGTTACCTAACCTAAGGTAAGTAAACAGTGGAAGATAACGTTTAGCAGCACAATTATTACATTACATTATGATAATGGAAATTTTTTGAAATGATACTTCAACCTAATAACAGTATCAATTCAATAATAATGAGCAGCCAATCCTTTTTCTTGATGATTATCTCAAGAAAATCCTCATCGCGATGATGATAAGATCATGGTTGTTGTACAATGTGAGTGATAACGATAACTGTGATAGGATTTGCCTCGCCTCTACCCTTTCTGATAGACCCTTTGACTTGTGCTAGCTGAATATTACCGAGTTTTCGTTAACTTGCCTTATCGTAAAGCAAAATGTTTTCATAGCTTTCATGGCTCATCCCAATAATGAAAATGGATAATTCACATGTAGCAGAAAATCAATACTAAAAATTTATTGCTGTACTGTAACTTACATTCATAATTAAAGCGTTACGTTACGTTACGTTAAGATGCAATTAATTTTTTTGCAAAATCCAACATTCTCTCAATAAACAATGCATTATGCATTATTGTGCAGGTGTAAACGTGAGTTTTGCATTCTCAAGAAAATCATAATGAAAAAGGAAGTTTTCAAGTTAAAACAAGTTTTTTAGCTGTCCGTCATCAAGAAAGTCAGACTCAGACATTTACTACTACTACACTACTTTACTTTAGTAATAAAAAGCGCCACATTTTTTTTTCTATAAAATAAAATAAAATCTTTTTGTTGGCAAAGAAAGCTGAAATCCGACGCTTTTTTAGTTTAGTAATAATAAAAAAGTTAACAATGGAGCAGAAAAATATTTTTGTATTGCCAGCGCCATCATCGCCTTCGTGCACGTTCCTTATCGTCTTTTATTTGCCTATATAAAAATTAAAGCTGTGAACTGAGCATTTACCGTAAAGCTGAACTTTACCGATATTTACGATACGGCTGCAACAATGTTTAAAAAAAATATAAAGGAATTTTGTGCAGAATCATGTCTTGTCTTCTTGTCATCGTGCGTTCCTTCCTTTTCGTGCTTGCTTGCAAATAATGAAGAAACGAGGAGAAAAAGAAAATTTCTTGGATGTTGTTGAGTGAGAGGTATTATAAAATTCGTCTAACTTCACACGTTCCTTCTCGTCTTTCCTCATTCATGACTATGTCTATGACCACGTTCGTTTCGTCTTTCACGTCACCGTCACTCACCTCAAGTCAACCTACTCTTGTTTATTTAGTAACCATGTTATAAAATGTTTTCTCTCTGATTCTGTCGTGTGCACATTTCCCCCATATTTACGTTTCATTCATTTCTGAAATATCATGCTTCACACACACAAAACCAATACCACATCAGAGGAAAAAAATATAAAAATGCAGCTAAAGCACACAGGTTTCACGTAATAAATACAAATAACGCTAGTATAATGAAAGCATCGTGTCAGCACAACTCTAAAAGATGGATAAATTTTGTTAGATACATTTTATATAAACACTTTTTTTGCAAAAAAAACGGTAAAGGCTTTAGAAAAATAGTGAATAATCTTAACTGACAATCATCCGAAAATTTAAGCTCACGACAAAACGAGACGATCTATGTATAGATAAGGCATGCTCAACTAGCAAAAAAAAATCTGTGCAAAAAACAGAGATTCTCATCATCATCATCGTTGCAACTCGTAATTGGTTAGCAAAGGCAAACTCATCTGAATATCAATCATGTTTTTGTTTCTTCTTCTCATGACGCTTCTTGATTCCTTCATTATTCGATCCATTGACCATTTTAAAATAACACCTGAGTGAGAAGTGACATTGACTTTGATTATCTCATTGACACACAGCCTCCACTTCCTTTATTTAATCTAATCCATTCTCTTCTACTAATTGCTTTAAAAAACCTTTATTGCATTAGGGCTCAGGTTTAGATGTATTTTTTTTTTTGTTTTTTAGCCTCGCACTGTCATTGTCACATTTAACCAAATGTCCGTTCCAAGTTCAGCCCAAGCTGCATCATTATTCGATGTGATGTGATACTAACTCACTAACAAAGCTCAGTTTCAGCTTATCGTTACAAGTTACAACGTTTCACTCAAACGTTATTTTTCACATCCTGCGTCCTGCCTTTCCTTTTCTTCATTTCATTGATTAGTCAAACAAACTGAAACTGAATAGAGTAAACTAGTAGCAGCTAATTATTTGCCTGCTCTTCACAAAAGTTCAGTGAAGCGCCGGTGGCAAGGATGAAAAAAACTCTTCACAACTTTTTCACTTATTTAACTTCATTTTTTTCCTACTACCGTATACAGAGACAAAAGTCAAGGTACTAATGTACATTAAGCCTACAAATGACAATGACAAGTTAATATTGTTTTCTTTTCCCTACTAAACTTCCTTACATCAATTCATGCATTATTCATCCCTGCCTCATATTTTCCCAACTGTCTCGAGTTTCGATCTCGACACATACACTTGACTTGCTAAATTGAGAGGTGGAAGTGAGTAAAGTACTTGCCTTTTAAGTGACATTCAAACTAATTAGCAAAGTATGCAACACACGGCTCACTCTCATCATTAATTCATCATCATCAAAAAGTTAAAGACGCTTCCAAAACTAATTTTTTCCCATTCGGCACACGAAAAATTTTCAAAGGAGGTCACAGCCAAAATCGCCTTACACACATTTTCACACAGTAATCTGAAAGCTCCCAGATGAGGACAATGAAGCACTCAAAGGCCTTTTATAATTTCGTTTCATTTCATCCGCTTTTACGCATTTTTCGCTTTCGTACTCGAACCATCAATCAAATTATGAAGCAATAAAATAATAAGACTCCGCTCGTCGTGACTCTTCAGAAGGGAAATGGAAAACAATTAAATAATTTGACTTCTTTCAAAATCCTAATAAAATAACAAAATATTTCCCATTATCATCATTATTTCTTTTGGAAGAAGGGGCGACCTTATCTTCATCAAAAAAGCTTTTAACGTTTTTTTCTACATTTTCACTCAAAAAATGGGATCTAATTTTTCGACAATCTAACAAAGGCTTGAAGAGTAAATTTTTGTGTCAATGCAATTGTCGTCATTGAGAAGAAGGCGGAGGGTGACGCTGAAGCTACAGCAATTATGTTTTTAAACGAATAACAGAAGAAGAATGGACAATCTTCTTGATGGCTTGCCTAAATAAAAGTAATTTTTCTGCGTGCGCTAAATTGTTGATTTAACATTGTTTCAGAAGAACTGAACGCACCTTGCTAACAAACGTGTTATAAGTGTGACGCTGACGTGACATTCAGAATCTGATTTTTTCCCTGCTGATTATTTGAAAACGCACAGAAACTCAAAGAGAGACAAAATGTTTTATTTTGATGAGGACGTTAACAAAGAGTTATTAAGCTTCCTCTCCCAATTTTACTTCACTCACAGGAGTCAGGACAGGGCTTTGCTGTGTGAACTGAAGGCTGAGTCCTTTACCCGTCATAAACATCAGAGCCATTTTAATGTCATCATTAATTTTTCAACTTCTTTCTTTGTAGAGCCATGCACGCAGCAGGTAGTAAAGCGACAGAGCAAAGTGAGTGGTTATAGTTCTGTAGTTTATTCACTAGCAAACTATTTACAAATGAAAGAAAGAAAATGCTAATGAGTTATTTAGGGGATTTTTGATGGATGGATGGATGCTAACGCTTTTGGAAACAAGAGCACGCACTGACTATAACAGAGGCAGTGGTAGTGGAGTGAGTGGACAGAAAATTGTTTTAGAAAGAAAAAGAGAAGCGTAGTTTTAATCAGAGAGACTCCTTTGAAAAAATCTATTTTATTTTAGCACTCAGTCAGTCAATTTAACATGGTTCAACTAACTGCATTTCATCCAAAATTCTCTCACTCAAGCGAACAGAGCTTATAGCAATGAATGTAATGTGACGATAACACAAACCAAGGCGCATATCGAATAAATTTTATTTTCTGTGTACTTTACTACTAAAACTTAAAACGTTGAGATTCTGCTGACAGTGGGGGAGATTAAAAAGAGTCAAAAAGTCTCTTTAAGAGATCACAGAGATAAAAAGAAATTTACACGCCATCATCATCACACCATTACTAACACACATTTATAAACAGAATCAGAAGCATTTCCATAAAACAAAAAAAATATGCATAAAAATTAATTCATCTCACATCACATCATCCTTGTCTCAACATTCATCGCTAAAAAAATTCGTTTCACCTCACTGCGCTTTATCGCGATCTCAACACATTTGTTCATTCATTTGCTTGCAAAGTCCAAGTTTAGCACTAAACTTCGAATAATAATGAATGAATGAAACGAAATAAAATAAAATGAATGAATGAGAGAAGAAAATGTGCTTAAGCCAAAATGATTTATTCAATGCCTTCCATCAACTTCATTTCATCATAGATCACTCTGATTCATTCAAGTGGACAACTGTGTGCTAGTAGTGTTATGCTCCACGAAATCTTCAAGTAAACAAATTGATTAAGCCAATAAAAATATTGTGACGAAAAGACATTTTTTATTAGTCATAGTCGTTCACATTCACTTCATTTCTAACTCTGTCTGAATTGAATGAATGCTTTTGAGAAATCAATGAAACAATTTTGGCAATCAATGGAGAGGTGGAGCACAGCAAAGAGAAGTGACAGGACCATTTTTGCTACTCGACATGAAATGATTTGATGGATAATCTTGGAGAGCAGAAGTCGTGCTTCGTAATCATAATGATTTTCCAAATAAAACTATTTGCTAATTATATATTAGGCATGTACACAAAAACAGTCACAGAATTAATTATTCTAAGCTCATACTTTTTGTTCAGTCACTTTCCATTTCTGTGAATATTTAATACAGTCGGGTAAAAAAGTGAAGATGCAAAAGATTCCTTTTGTTTTTATCCTGGTCGCATCCTCCCCCCTCCCAGAAAATTCCAATCACCGCCATCAATATTCATACGCTTCTTCTCATCTTCTAAATATTTTTTTGCTTTTGCGACCTACCTAGAAAAACAATGGGCTTAACTCACCACACAAAGTATTTAACAAGCATTGCATTTTTATTGCCAAATTTTATTTTTTACTGTGAGTGCCCATAAGCGTCACCGTCATTCTCAATGCGAGGACGAAGACGCACTCCAAAAATTATTGGCACTTAAAATACCTGGTAAGTCAGTAGCTCAGAAAAAAAATCTCCTTATCTTGATTACTTATCATCAATGTTAAGCTGTATACATAGGTACCAGGTATGTAAGCAAGCACTATACAGGTTTACTCATTGTGTTTTAAAAACACATTTTTATCTTTATCAGTATCGTATCAAGCGACAAGATTGAGGATTGAGCTTTGGCTTACAATGGCTCATCTTGATATTTTTCGGAGTAGCAAACGAAAGTGAAAGAGCAACCTGATTATTTGCATAATTGAGTGCGACGAAGAAGAGAAAAACGCAAAAGCATCAAAAAATAATTCCACGTTTTATAGAGACTCACTTGGTATTATCTTGTCCGCACTTTTAACTCTTTCATTTCAGTTTTTTGCACTGGCACACTTAACTTACATGAAGAATGGTCCAACAAACTCGAAATCGAATTTATGATTTTCTTTAGACTTTGCGTTCTTCTAGTGAAAAAATTCCATGCAACTTTTCAAACTGCCTTGTCTTGCTCAGACCTGGGATGAGCTTTCAACAAAACGTTTTCTGAGTGACAAGTGAACACACATTCAGAAAAAATTGCATATCAAAAAGCAAGCGCACCACCTTCCCAGCATAATTACCTATTATGTACCAGCATTCATTATAATTTTTATTATTGCGCGTCTATAACTTAACCGATAATAACAAATGATAGAAAACGTCCTTGACTCTCTGAAGAAGCTTCTCTGATCATGAAGATGAGCCATGAGCTCCAGATAAAAAACTCTGACGATGAGTGAGAAGAAGTCAAGTTTATTTACAACGTGACCATCCAATAAAGGCACATGAGAACATGCATCTCTTATCATCGGCAAAGTAAAAATGGCACTCAATAATAATAAAGAGCCAGTTTTCTACTCTACTACTGGAAAGGAATCCGCGTCTTCTGGAGAACACAATAAAAGATTATGAGCACCTTCAACTAAACTCATTTTGTATTCACAGCACGCAGTTGTTGACCAAGCTTAGGTAAAGGTAGTATTTCGGTACCTCTTTGAGTTTGAACTCATGTGTCCATGAACAGGTATCCAATAATTTTTTCATTGTAGAAGATCCTCTTTATTCTTGCTTCAGTTCATGGCTCATGTAATGTAATGTACTTACGTATGTAATATTTGCCGTGCTGATTAGACACGCCAATTTTTCACCTGTTGCCCATTATAATATTGCCCGTGTCCGTCTCTTCTTCATTATTATCTTCCATGGACATCGACCATTGCGAATTCAAAATTGCTTACAGAGAATCTGAGAAGTTCTCACGTACGAAGTACAAACGTACAATTCAATTCAATACAGACAATGCATAAAATTGCAGAGGCGATTATTTTTCACTGCCATTGTTCGTTCGCAAGATCATTTTCTCTTTGTTTAGCCCAATCCAATCTTATTTGATTAGATAGGTGTGCTCCAACTCCAACAACTCAAAATTCTCTTTTGCGAAAAGACTTTTTTCGTGATTGAGACAGGCGGGATATGCATGATTAATGATTTTTTGCAGTGTCTCACTCAAATTATCATCAATTACCGTACCAGCGAGCCATTTTGGCTTGGTGTACACATGCCTTAATGACATGGAATGGATGTACGTATGTACCTATTAAACTTTGCTGCAATGCGATAGTAGTGTTGAAACAAAGTTGAGGATTAACTTTGATAAAAAATGTTTCTCCTCTGACTTACACGAAAGTCAGTGTCATCTTCATCTTTCTGGTCTCCTGCTCACCAAATTGCCTTGTATTACACAACACTTTTTCAAGGTTGCATGCAACAACGAAAGGCAGAAAAAAGTTCAGTTTCAAGACTCGTTCCTTTAATGATTCTCCGCATCAGGAGCTTCAACAAAAAGAAACATCTTCCAACCAGCAACAAAACACGTTAAACTTAAGCAATCAAAATGACAAACCAGCATTAAATTTGTCTCTTCTTCACGCACATTATAGCAAAGTTACTTAATGCGCGCATCTCCATCCACAAGCAAAGCAACTTTTTTTTCTTGCAGCCAAAATCCCCGTGTCCATTTTCCTACGATCTTTTTAATGCGAGCCTTATCAAGGCAAACAATAATAATTTTGGAAGCCTGAGATGCGATGATGGACAACACATGTTCCTGTGTTCTCCACGCCACCCAAGACACACTCACGCTGTAATCAAATCATAATCATATCGTAATCATATTCTAATTTGCTTTGGTCTCCTCAAACTCGACTGAAAGGGAAACGAGGAAAAAAGATTATTTTTATGTATGTGAAGTAAAGTACCTAAGAAAAATTAGGAATGTGACTGGCATTGAAGTAACGAAACAACAAGATTCTCATAACTCTCAGACAAGCTATGTCAATAAATCGCCGTGAACATGGAAAAAATTATCATTTTTCTATTGTCTCTTCCCCTATTCCTCCATGCGTCTAAATTCTAATAATCATAATGTCTTTTCACATTTAAGAGAAAAAAAGGTAGTAGAATTTATGTTTGATGATGAAAAATCCATTTTTCCATTTAGCGATTATTTACGGCCTTCTCTGGCCCGGCCACATTCTAAGATAACCACTATAAATAAATTGATGTAGTATTTCAGTCCAGCAGTGCTCCAGCGGCGGTCACGTCTCATCCTCAGCATTATTATCGTTATCGCCAAAAAACCATAAATTTTTCATTTTAATGGATTACACACAGAACAATGATGGATAATCGACATCAAGGATAATTTGGCACACACAGAGCACACGTCCTACACGTAGAGCTAAATAAAACTGGCAAGTTTGCTCAATAATCTAACATACTGCGTTTTTTCGCCAATAAAAACAAGAAGAAAAACGTCATCGAGAATTTGTTTGTTTCGTCTCTCAGTTTTAATTTCTCAAATGGACAAGCTTTAAATATTTCTTGTTTTATGCAAGCATTTGCATTCAAGGCAGATACAATAGGAAATGAAAGCAGAATAACACAGGAGGTTTTATTTTTTGTTTATTGTTGTCAAATTCTGATTGATGAAGATGGGCTTGTTTGTTATTTAGCATTATTATTTTCTGCTCCAATAAAAAACTTTTTATTAATAACAAACAAAACAATCTCAATAAAGGATTCACCCTGCCTTTCAACAGTTTCATCAGACAAAAACGTTCACTTGTTTCAGGTCAATTTGTGGATGGGTCTAGACTGCAGATAAAGTTAAAAAAAATATTTCTTGAGTTTGTTGTTTTGTCAATTTTCTTTCCTTTCTCTTTCTCTTGGCGAATTATTGATTTATTCTGGGGTAAACTCGAACAGTAAAAAAAATTATATGGTCCGTATATAAAAATTATTACATCATTTCGGCAATCAACGTCGTCTTGTCGTGAAAATAAAATGCAGTGAAATTATAAGATTTCAACAGTTATATTTTTACTACATTTTGCGTTTTAACAGAAAGCCATAATATTTAATAAAATGAAATGGCAAGGTAAAGACTGATTTTCATTACAATTTTATTTCTCGTCGTGTGTCCCTACTTTTTCATATTTTGGCTCAGTTCACTCACGCCTCACGTACTATTCCAATTATTAATTAAAGAGCTCAATGAGAAAATAAAAAGTGGTGCAGAAAATAGAACAGCTATGTAAAATGAGACCTGGCTGCTTAATTATTCATTATTATCTGCTTTTTCTAATTTTAATACCTACAAAGGACGCTTTCGAAAGACAAAAAGTCTAGTCACCACATCACCTGAAAATTACTCGCTGCAAGGTGGACACATCAAAGTGAACAACGCCAGTTTTCAGTAACGTGTCCACTGCAAACACATTTTAGAAATGAAGCGAGCGCAGCATTTTCATTTCGCGAAAAAGTAACGTCATTAACAATGAGACTGCTGAATGCATGCACAGAAACGAAATTATCATTGCATTTCATTATTACATGAAAATAAATTAAAATGATACGGTGAGTAAAGGAAAAGAGTCAAAGTGTGTGCACAAAGCTAAATTTATGCACGAGTTGGCCATTTGGCAACAATGCAAAATACAATGGCGATGGCGATAGTTATTGGCAATTTGGCATGTCTTGTCGTGTCATGTATGTTTCTTAATCTGCTCTGCTTTTAAAAAAAGAACGAAAATTAACAAAATTGCAGCTCGTTGTTCTTGCTAAAACAATAAAAAATATCGCGTTATGTTATCAGCTAGTTAAGTATCTTGTATGCAGATTGGATTGTATAACAGGTAACATAACCCAAATTGTTAGCATTACTTTAATTATACTCGTGACACCGCTAATTTTTTTGAGCTCTGGCAAGCAGGTGGCAAAGTGAACAAACGTGGTTAATTTATAATTATATTATAACGTTTCTTACACCTGCCTCGCCTCATTTTTTTCTTTAGAAAAAGGAAGCAATTCTCTGTAATAAAATAAAATGCACATTTTTCACTCTAAAACTGAAACGAGGTGAAAAAACGGAGGAAACGCAAATAATCCCCTTTCATTTCCCATTTAAAACAGTCTCAATGAAATAAACGGTCTTGTTTGTGTGTGGTGCGCAATAAAAGGCATAATAAAACGGTTCTTTTCTAATTTCAAGAAAAATAACGTTTAAATACACTCACCTTTACACTCTTAATGAAACAATTACATAAAGAAGGATAATGCCATGACTTGGCTAGATGATTGATTATTGCTGCATGCCAGAGGAGAGAGGAAAAAAATGTGCGAAAGAAAAACGTTCGCGGAAGGAGATTATTATTAGGTAAGACGGTGCATGCTGATTACGTGTGATGTGATGTGATACTACCTGATCGAATGGAAAATTGTGACCATTCAGGCTAATCGAAATCAATTGTTACTTTGTGAGCTCACTCAGAAGTTCTCGGTGGTGGACGGAAGAGTGACGATAGACAAACTCATGCGGACTTGAAAATTCGCGTAATTCGAAAGTGGCAGAAAATTGTTTTGCGGCGACCTAAAGGCACTTTTCAAGTAATTTTTTAATTAAAGCAATAAAATAAAATTTGTTTCGTATTATCTTGACAAGCAAAAATGACATGTTCACTGTCTGTATGCACACACACGCGGCGATAACACTTCTAGAAAAGAAATTTTTGAAAGGAGAAGTTTTTTATGATAACGATAAAGTTTTGCGTTCTTGAGGAATGTTTTGAAAAGGTTATGGGCCGTGGACATAGCGGAGGTGGGAGGATTCGTAGGTAGGCAGGCAGTAGGATGTGAACACAGAGTCGCCAATTTCTCACGCAATTAGTAATAAATAATACAACTGCTTGTACACAACTCTGCATTTTTATCTAACGCGTCAACCTCATAAAACAATGATTAATTCGATTATTATCAAATCGTTCATTCAAATGCATCATGCAACGACGCCAATGCAAGCCTCCATAGTCCATATCGGTAAAAACAAAACCGTGTGCATTTCATTTTAGTTTTATTACTATTACGTACGTTATCAGCTAATAAAAAGTGCACACAATAACGCAACAATACCAAAAATGGCAGAAAGGGGACAAAACTTTTTCTCTTGTGTGTAGCTAAGTGTGTCCACTGTCCACACGACCGAGCCATTACCATTCTTGACCATTGTACAATAATCCACTAAAACAACACGAGTCAAATTCCCTTAAATGTTTCTACTTCTATTAACTATTTGCATAAAACGTCATCTTCAAAAATACATTCTGATGATTTATCACGAAAATTATGCAACGCCGCTTGTCCACACAAAAATAAAGTATTGCCTTGATTTGATTCATTTCACTCTTTCCTGCCTACCTTCGTTTTGATTTCCTCCTTCCTTTTAAAATTCTTCCCTTAATTCTCTGTCCATCCACTAAAATCGTCATCGTGTCGTATCACCGATAATGAAATGAAAACATGATAACATGATAACTTCAATGAAACGCAATTATCCACGAACCAAACCAAACCAGCAAACGAATACATTTTCTTCTGCCAATATGAATCTCATTAAGATCTCTACATATAACAAAATTCTTAATATAATCATAACATAATTACCGCGATAATAAATATAATAATGTAATTTCATGTGGTACATGCTAGATATTTTTCTCTCAAGAATTTTGCTACTCCACTCTTTTGTTCCTCTGCCAAAAATAATCGTGTTCGCTTAACTGTCGTGAAACAAAAATCCCTGATGAGATGCTAATCGAGGATGACGATGACGCTGATGATAGCGACTTGAACAGAGACAGAGAGGCGACTTGATTAGAATACAATGCGATATTGTATTATTTGATATGGAAATTACCAGCAATAATTTCATTACTAGACACTCTGCTGTGAGTCGAATATGAATGTCGATTTTCAGATTTAAGTACCCCCAAAAATACTTTTTTCACTCAGAGGTAATTTCCCTCCTCGATCCTCCCCATTATTACCTGGGCTAAAACAGATTTTTACTTGGTAATTTTGCTTTAACTCGGTCTCTTCTCTTGCAGAGTTTGAGATTGGGAGAGAAACAGAAATGAAAATGGATGCTATTAAGTAAAGTGAAGTATGGCACGCATGCCAGTTCAGTTCCACTAAAAACACTTTTTCCTCTCATCATCTCATCTTAAGTAATAACAACTTTTCATATCGTAATGTAATCATATTTAATCATAACTAAACTATAGTACTAAAAAAAGAGAAAAATGATAACATTTCATTTCTCTTTATTTACTTTTTTTTATAGAAAATCTCTTTTTTATTCACAGTCTCTTCCGCTCTGTGACCGTTTTGATAAAGTTGAGAAAAGAAATTAGTTTGAATCTGACAAGTTCAGTTTCACATTAATAATAACAATGAGAATGAGAATGAACTTTGCGAAATAAAATGTGTTTTGCAAACACTATAAACTTAAAACTCCTTGCTATAAATACTCGTCACCATTATCATCATTATATCGTCATCGTCATCTAATAACTTTTGATTGTGCTCACAGTATAAGATCAAAGTATTCGTTTTGATGCTAAATAGTGTGACATGACAGCTGCCGTTGGAAAAAAGAGAAACTGTCAAATTTTCATGGGAGGTTTTTAATAACAATTATTTTCTTAAATAAAATGATAAGAAAAAAAAGTGGAATCAAAAAAATAATCTGCAATCTTTTAAATGATCACATCACATCTTCAACACAATTGACAGCTCGCTAACACAGGCAATTACTTTTTTTGGCCAAGTTGCAGAAAAAATGATAACAGGAACAGATCGGCCTTTCAGATTCGGAATTTTCAATTTCACTTCTTGTAGACCACAGAGAGGGTCACATCACGACAAATTTTTATTATTTCGATCGCCATAATATCTTGATGACATGACAGGACACGAAGATGACAAAAAAGGTATTGACGAGATGAGATGAGATCGGGCGGACCACCTCCGTATCTTTTTACCCAAATTAATATTTTTCCCCTTTCTAAAATAAAAATCTTGTCAAATAAGAATAATATTAATTTCAACTTTTAATTCGGTCGGGCGACTCAATTCCACTTTCATGCATGTGACATATAATAACGCATTGCTCATGAATCCTGTTTCTTTCATCGTCTCGATTTTATTTTATTACTTTCATATTTTTTCCAAGCGATCGTGACAAAGATGAAATGAAGATGAGAAGAAAATGAAAAGTAAATAAATTAAAGAGCGAATGGTAGAACCGCGACACGACTTTATCACTGGTTGATGGCGATTATCAGGATGATGCGTTTACTTACTGATAAATAAACCTACATAGAAAGCGTAGGTACATACATAATACATCTTTTTGTCAGCTTGCGACAATTGACAATTATCAATGGAGACGAGAGCTGAAGAAAGTTGATTGTTATTGACAAATCAAGAAAGTGAACGACAGCGTCAAGCGAGTGACCACCACCACAAGAGAACCACCTCAATACAATATCATATCTGTATTTGGATAGCAAGTAACAATTGGAAAAATAATAACAATCGATATCATTTGTAAATGAAGCAAATGCCAAATAAGTTAACAAGATCATGATCATGACAATTTCACGAAGCATTTCACTGTCATTTTTTATTGATGAGGTGGAGTCGTGGAGGAGGAAAGCTCATCCTCACTTTGATTTGATTCGATTTTATCTGATTGAGGGTTGGGTTGGGATGTGTTGTGTGACAGATTGATAAACCAAAACGCAATAACGATAAATAATTATGGTTGAATAAACCAAGCAAAAATGCCACTGCCAATAACTAGCGACACGCTTTGCCGAAGCCAATTAGCGAAATCGAAATTCACGTTTTGAACGTTTTTCGTTTCAGTGAAACGGTTTCACCTCGCATTTTAATAATTCACTGTAATAACAGAGTGACACTTTTGCGCCCGCTTTAATGTATAACGCACGGTTGTTATACGATAATGAAACTCATTAAAATGATACGAAACTAAAATTCGACGTTTGACGACTGTGACCGAGTTTTTCCCAAATATTGACTTGCATCTGAGTTTATGAGACAGCAGATAATTTAGGTACATTAAATATCCTGCTGACAGTGAAACGACAACGAAAAAGAAAAGAGACTCTGTTTAATTGTACCTTTGTATTTATTGTGTGCAAGCAAAGTTAATGCTTACTTACGGAACCATTACCAAATCCATTTAGGAAAAATCTTTTTTTTTCCTTATTTAATGTGACTCTGAGACTGCATTTTATTATTTTATTTGCTCAGGGAGGGAGGATTAACATGGAAAGGAAACAGGTGCTTCATTTCTTTTCTCAGACTTAGTTTGCTTTAAGCTTAAAGCTCTGAATGATGCTGATTGATATGATGACGATGAGGATGACGAGCCTTATCGATTTTCTCGTTCACTCTCAACAAAAAAAAATCTCTTTTAATCCTTTCTTCACACAGACGTTATTTACACAGCCAAAGCAAATAAACTCTGAGTCCAAGCGAAGCTCAGCTCTATTCAATTGAAAATAAAATGCAACATGAACGATTTAATGAACGCGACATCAGCATATCGCAATGAATGAAAAACGTTGTACGCCAAGGAGAAAAAGTGTCTCCTTTCACTTTGAAACTAATTAGAGCAACAAATTAGGCACAAAATATTTCTAGCTTGAGACTCGGCTCTTCTCTATGTAATGTGGCAAGCTTTCGCAAGCAAATATCTATTAACTTTACGTATGTCTTTATGAACATTGTATGTACTTAAATTGCCAAACCTCTTCTGCAAACAATAACATTATTACATTACATTAGATTAAAGCGGCGACAACTGCAACACGAAGAACAAACAATTTTCAAGTCAATCTCAGAGTTCGCTCACGCACGCAAAAAAACTTTAACCATTTTCATTTCACAGCGCAATAAAAGCAATTTCGAACCATTTTTTTACGCTCCATCTCAAGTCGCTTGTTTTCACAGCAGCTCTTCTAAAAGAGTTTGAGTGGTCTGAAGAGAAAAATGTTTTCTTTTCTGACAATTTTTTTTATAAAAAAAAGTAGCAAGAAATTGGAAAACAAAGTAAGAGAAGCGTAACCATTTAAAAAATCTGAGTTCGAAACGATATAAGACAAATGGCAATAAAATGGAATGCTGCAGCTGCCTCATCGATAAAGAGAACGACAACGACACTAAAAATGGAAAATGGTACAAAAAACTTAATTTGATGATAAGGTATAAAAAAAGTCGTTTTACCTTCTGCTAGCTCGTGCAGCCGCTGCCGTGGTGGTGAAATGGTAGCGCACAGGCTGCGCCGGAATGCAGCTCGCAGGGCTCATGAGAGTGGGCGGGGGTGGAGGGGGCATGAGGGGCACTGGGACGGGGGAGGGGATCATTTGGATTGGCACAGGTGCCGGCCCCATGGGAATGGGGCCTGAGGCGTGGTGCGGCAGGGTGGAGTAGGGAGGTGGTGCGGGAGGAAAGTGCGAGTCGAGCAGGTCGGGCATGCCGGCCAGCGGACTTTGCGAGGGTGGAGGTGGTCCCAAGATTAATGACCCTTCGGTGATGGTCGCGGGGTGTGTGGAGCCCACCACTGACAAACGATCTGCTGCTGCTCCTCTTTCACTCTGCACCTCACTGATGATAAGCTCATCGCCTGCGAGGGCGGACGATGATCCACACAAATTACTATTACTCGCACTGCCACCACCACTTAACAAATTACTACCACTTGAACTACTCTGGTTCTGGTTCACAGTCGAATTTCCATTCCCACTGGTGAAACTCTGCGAGGAGCTCTTCACTCGGTGCACTCCGTGATGGTGGTGATTATGGTGTCTGCTCGAGCTCCCACTATTACCACCACCTCCATGATGATTATTGTGATGATGATAAGACGATGCGGAGGACGAGTGACCTTGACCTCTACTTGATGAAGATGTCGTGTTGGAGTTAGAGCCTCCAGTGTTGGCGCCACTCCTGTAACTCCGATCGCGTCTCCGTTCCCTCCTTTCCCTCTTCCTGTGCTCGCGACTGCGACTTGGAGGAGGTGGGGGTGGCGCGATGGAAATTGTGGAGGTTTGTTGATTATTGTCAGTTTGCACCTCAGAGGATATCAGATTGAGGTTGGTGGAGGATGACGAAGGAGGATTGCAAGATACGAGCAGACAGTGTTGCAACGGTGGTCCGGAGCTTGACACTGGACAATGCTCAGTGATCGTGGTTGTGTTGTTGATACTAGGCGAAGAGGCGAGCTGCTGGGAGATTCCAACGATACCACCTGCGGCAATACTCTGATTGAGACTGCATGTGCCTGCGCTAATTGCATTGCTATTCATATGGCTGGATTGCATGACTGGGAAACTGGTGACGATGTTGCTTGGAGCAGCTGAAGCAGATGAGCTGCTGCTAATTACGCAACTCGAGCTGTTAGAAGCTAAGGTCGACGAGGCTGCTTCGGCTGTGGCAGAAGGCAATAAAAGTGAAGATGCTCCGTTGCCACTCATTTTGCTTATCGCCATTGTTGCAGGTGGCGCTACGTCAATATTCACAATGCCACTTCCAATGCCAACGGGCGACGTGGCTGAGGATGACGATGGCGAGAAGAGTGGACTCGTCGGTGTGGAGCCCAGCGATGGTGACGACAGTATGGCAAGTGGTGCCATCCCCAGGTTGTGATTGGATTGATAACCGAGATGATGGTGCTGGTGATGCTGGTGAGCGAGTGACAACGGAGGAATCACTGGAAGCGTGATATTCGTCGACGGAGAGTTTGGCACAAACGCAGCATCCTGACTTCCCGCGCGAACGTGGTTACTCGTTAGCGTGACATTGCTGGAGAAAGCCGGAAATGCCAGGGGATTCACTCCAAACAAGCTCTGGAATGTTGTGGAATTGGAAGGCGCCGGAGTCGGGGGCGTTGTCACTGGTGAGGTGAACAACGACGTTGGGGTGGAACTCGCCGAATTCGTGGACGAGTTGCTACCCGGTCCCACCTGGACAATCACCCCGGCGGAGGGAGGTGACGAGGTGGATGGTGCAGGAGGCGGAGGTGATCCTCCACCGTTGGAAGTGATTCCACCCGCCATTGCTGATCCATTCATCAGCATCACCTCCACTCACACTTTTGCCCACGGAATGGAGCAACTTTGTTGAGAAATTCGAAATCTTATCGTCGCACATTCACGCACTTCACACTTTTCCTCATTCTCAATTTTCCAACGAAAAATTCAACTCAAAATCTACTCAACTAATGAAGTTTGAGTTATTAAGTTTTCTGCATGTAAATGAAGGACGCGGTGATGATGGAGCTTTTTCACTTTCTTTATCCTTGTTGATTGAGGCTCAATGGATTAAACTGTGAATAATGAAATCAAATACAAAAGATCAATGTCAAAACGCATTTCAGAAACTTTCACATTTTCCTTTATTCAAGGCTTTTTTCAACCCTGAATTGACCCAGCGAACCAAAGAAGCTTTTAATATTAAATGTGTCCATACTTTATGTAAATTGTGCTGATTATTTTGTTAGCCTTCAAATATTTAACATGATTCTTGAAATACTGTGAATTATTAATAAGAAAATCGTTGAAATTTATTTGCAATCTCTTGACTCTGTGTGTAAAAATACCAGCGAGGAAATGGAAAAGAAACATTGAAAAATAATAATGAGCAAATTAATAAATGATACCAGACACAAAATTATGCATTTCTCCTCTCAGTTCACTTTTTAATTAGCTCAATTAAATAACATTTAAGTAATCACATTATCATTACATTTTTTAAAAAGCTAAAGGTCATATGTACGTAAGCTACTCAGTAGACCTTAGCCTTAGCCACGCACTCCTAATTTTAATTTTTTTTAACTTAATGTTTTAACTGGTGATGTAATTGAACTTTCTGATGTATGTTAATTTTGATCACTTGATCAGTGATGTGGATTGTGGGTGAGTCGAATGATGCACTTGAGCACTTCATCAAAAAGTTAGTTTAATAGTTATTAATGGTAGCAGTGGATTCTTAACCTCCTACATATTTATTTATTATTCATAATTTTATTTTCCTTTGCGTAAAAAAAGAAACGAAGCCATCGTATCGATAATCACAAAGAAAAATCTTAATTGTAGGGGTGCTCATGTAATTTAATAAATAAAAACACTCTTGCAATCTGGTAACAAATTTTTCGCTTTTTTGGCGCAACTCAGAGAAAAAAATTGTTTATATAAATACCAATTATGAGATTATTTAGCCTAGATTGCACATGTATGTAACTTTGCTTACTTTATTTTGCTTCTTGCCATTTTGCATTTTTTAGTTTGTCTAAACACCGAGCCATAACTCTCACAGTTTAACCGAGTTCAATTTTTTGTTTAGTTTGCTAAGTACACAAAAACACTTTTTATTTTGCTGAAACAAAGAAAATTAAATTTTACGTTCGTGACTGTGACCACTTAGAAAAATGACACATGAATGACATATTATGCAGCAGAAAATTGATTCTTGTCCAGGAGCTCAAGTCCAGCTCCAGTTAGTTTTCTACGAAATGAAGCACTTGTCAACTTTAATGATGTCGAAAGCGCAGTTTAATTAAACTGTGCAAACAGTATTTAAAAAATGATATTTAACATTTTCAATCGAACTAGTGGCACACAAACTGACAGAGTTCTTGTTGCCTGTCCCTCCTCTCTCTCTCAACTAGCTGCGGCTGCATTAAATTTGCAAACTCTTGCCCATTACTTTGACGCTGCGCTCGGCTCATTCCTTCATTACATTTAAACAAACTGTTTCGAGCTACGCTGCTAATGTTAACATTTCCACTGTATTATTCTACTTATATAAAACGCTGCTCTTTGCTCTTTCTTTACTTTACTGCTGCATGCACCACTGCATTGCACTGCAGCGAATTTTTATTTCATGTAGAAGCCAGCAAGCAAGGTAAATTTAATTGTGTTCGAAAATGCATTGAGGTAATAGCATTTGAGTTCGGTCGCACTTTACTTGCTTGCACTACCTTCAACTAAGGATCGATTAACGCTATTTTATTTATAGGCAGGCACAATTTGATTTGTAAAACCAAATCTAAGAATAAACCTTTAAACATTTAATCAGTGTGTGCATCGTGTGCAAACAAAGGCTTATCTTTAATATACACGTAACATTAATATTACGTATGTACCTAAACTTATCGGTAAGCTCCACAGGAGAGATAAATTTAATTTTCTTTACCTTTTTACACAATTTTCACCCTGTCGCTAATCTTATAAGGTTTAATGATAAGGCTTACCTTTAAACAAAATTTTTGTCTTTTGTGGTGCGACAATGATGACCGATGATGAAACATTGATTGAGTGAGACTGATAAGTATAAGATGGCAATCGAAAGAAAAACGTAAGTTTAATCCTTAAAACTAAAATTGGATTGTTGGAAGGAGAATTGTGAGTGTGTTTATGAGATGAATTATCTTTATTGTTACTTTGTCCGCCTATCCTCTCCGTTTTTAGGCAGTAGCACGGCAAATATTCACCCAACTTCTCAAGGGCTACTCACTTGCTTTCCACTTCTTCTTCATCACATCACTTTACTTCATCAAGATCGAAACTGTTCTTGTTCATGTGTGTGCAACAAAGTTTAGTTACTTGTGTCCATTTCCCAGTCCTGCCTATGATGATGCGATGGGCTATGGGCTGAGTAAGATAAGTTTGAAATGAATGATGCACTTTACTTGGAAAAAGTCCACTGCTTAATATCTGCTTAAATGGCTCAACTCAGCTCACACAATATCTAATGTACATGAAGATCGTGAAGACCTTCTGAAAAACATTGTTGAATGCGCCCATGTTGATTCGATGCTGGTTGTTGAGAAGAGAAAGATGCAGAAGTGAGTGAGATGTTCTCGCTTGTGTTTGTGTGTACCAACCAAAAATTCGACATGGCTAGAAAAGAAAGGAAAAACTTCATGTATAAAGTGGAGGAGAGACACAATCAAGCAACAAAGAAAGCTGCTTGCTTTTGCTTATGGCTATGTGATCATGCTGATGTGATGTGAGATACCCAATCATTTTTTTGTTTTGTGAAGTAAGTTGAGTAATAAAATGGGCAGACACAACAACACAACGCACTCACTCACCAACAAAACTACCCATGAAAGAAAAAAGAAAGACGACTTTTTCGATTACCTCTGTGGCTGTGGCTCGGCTTGAAAAACTCGCATTAATGCAAAATGCAGAAGATAACGCTTCCTTTATGTTTTCACGTACTCGTCTTATCATGGAGCAAACACATTTTTTTTCTGATGTACTACTAAACTAAGTAAGTAAGTAAAGTACCCATTTCACCCATCACATGCTCATGATCGCTGCGTCGTAAAACTACCCAAAAATGCTTAAACTTCGAGCAAATCTTATGCATAATAAAAAAGGAGCGTGAACTCAAGTAAAGGCTGCGTTTCTTGTTGTATTTTCGGCTGGCATTTTATCATGTGATGTTATGTTATGCTATACAGCAGGGAAAAGATTCAAGCATGAACGAAACGAACGATGAGCCATGAGCCACATGAAGAAAGAAAGAAAAGAGCGCACGTAACGTAATATAAAATAATGATCCTTTTTATATTTTCTCCGCTTACTACCGCTGAGCTGGGCTGAGACTGGCTTCAAAAACCCTGGTGGTGGTGGATGGATGGCCATGGTGATTTGGTGATGATGACGACAAGACGATTCTTCTGAAAATTGTATGTAGCATTGAAGGGTATACAAAGTAAAAGGGTGGGTGGATGAGGCTGTTTCGTTACAATACAATGCGGACACACTCTCTTGTGTCTGTACAAGCAAAAGCAGCAACACAACAAGTGAAGTTTACATGAACAACGTTATAAACGTTACTAGTTACTAGAGAAAAGGAAAAGGGGACTTACTTTACTACATGTATGCAAGCAACTGAAATAGCCGTGGCCACACACTATGGGCAATTTCACCTTATCAAGGCGTCACCAAAAAATCTATAGTTTGGTTTCAACTGGAACTGTCATTTCCAAAAAAATGCAAAAGACAACTATTTTGAAGATCGATGAGTTTCATGGTTTGATTGGCTGGGGAAAAGCTGCGCAGAATTGCAATCATACGATTTGATTCACATTTGAAGACGCTGGCAGCAAAGGAAAATATAATTTTTCCACAAATGAAAATTTTCCATCGCAAGAAGAAAGTTTGCGCTCTCCTAACAAATAAACCATCCTAACTAGAAATAAATTCAGCAGCATCAATTACATGTCCAACATCAAATAGACGAAATCCAAAAACTCGATTTTCTTGTCGATATTTTGGTGTCGCCTTGATAAGGTGAAATAGCCCACAGTGCCAGAGCCACATAAGCCATAGGCACAGAACACACGGCCACGAACGGTAATAACGCTGAAAGCTGTTTTTCCTTCGATTTGAGTTAGTTAGGAGAGCAAGGAAGGCAGAAAGCCAAAAGGAAGAAAAACATGGGATGGAAAATGTAAAACTGGAGCAGTAAAGTAAAGGCTTAAGCTGTGTGTATGTAATAACTGTGTGCACGCACTCAGCTAAAGGAAACTCAGACTGGTTGGAGTAAGGGAGCGAATCCAAATACCAATCTATCAGTCCATTCGATTCTCATTCTTCTTCGTGTGCAATCGCAATCCAATAATAATAATAAAACGGAAAATAATAGCTCAGTAGTATCTATCTACCTACACTGCAAACATTCGTTTATCCGTTGCCTCTCAAGCGTAACACGAAGACTTGCATTAGTGTATTATAACTTATAACTGGAGGAAGAAGAGCGAAATAAAAATAAAAGTAATCCATCTCTCCTCTTCTTTTCTCCAGCAGATCGAAAAAAATGTATAATAAAAAATAATGGCTGTTGAATTGAATCGAATGCAATCCCTTCTCCATTTCTTTCTACTCCAGTTACGTTTTGGAGCATGGGCACATCTTTTTTATTCCATAGTCAGCATTCACAATCACATTCTCTTTCTTTACTCCAGTCTCGACTTCTTTCTTAGGTAAATGGAAATGGTAGTTCCAGTTCCATAATAATATTCCATGGCTCACTCTCTCACTCTCTTCCTTCCTTCACAGCTCAGCTCACTCACTCAGTGAAGTCTGAGACTCAGCCAGTTTATACACAACTGAACAAAACGTTCTCTGGAGTAAAAGGAAAGTTTAGGTTTATTGGAAAGCCTTATAATCCTATTGTATCCAATCCAATAGCATTCATTTCATTTCATTTAGAATAGAATGCTCCATTCTCTTACATACCAACCAACACAGCACAAGGTAAACAGAGAAACCAGAGCAGAGCAAGCAAATTTCGAGTTTCTTCATCTTCTCGAGGAGATGTGATGCGAATGTGACGCAATGACGCGTCTGTCACATTAGAGTGTACAAGAATGAGTGAAGAAAAGCGTGAACACAACAAATCCATCCAATCTTTGACCATGCTTTCATCAGCGTCTTCTCTTCATTCTTCATTTCATTTTCATACCTACCACATCATCATATCAACTGAAACACCTCTGCGATGATAATAACAATAAGAAAAGTAGCGCTGACAATCGCCACCGCACCGCCACCACCACGAAATCTCCCTTTTTATTCTTTCTTCGGTGCGGTATCATAATCATAATAATAATATTACCTAGAATGATGATATTGCAGCCGCCACAACAAACGCAACACAAAAGTTTCCGTTTTCATTACGACTCTCCTGCAAAATTCCATTATTACATTTTTATAACAAGAGAAACGCACGACGCTCTCTAATATGATGGAAATAAAATATGAAGAAATAAAAATAAAATGAGCCACTTTCTTCTGTCTCCTCGCTCGATCGATCTGAAAATACTCACTACGCAATGAATGGCGTTTTTCTTGGCTCTGGTCTCGTCTGGTGAAATATTTCGCGTGGAAAAATATAAAACTGGCATTGTATAGCGAAATGCTGATAATGCTGATTACATGGACATTGTCAATCAAGCGGAAGAAATGGAGCGTTCTTTATTTTCTTGCTCGCATTGTGACTTGGCTTCGTTAGTTATCGTTTCCCACCTGATTTCGCAATAGGCCAAAATTTCTAGCTTTGGGTCAAGTACACACGAAATACTTTTTTCTCTCCAGTGGATTCCTCTGTTGGTATTTGGTACATATTTTATGACGTGCTCAAGTCTCTACACACGAAACAAGCTCGGAACTTCAACTCAGCATTTTATTTCTCCTTCGATGACTTCCTCTCTCAAATATCTTTGTGTGTCTATGTCGATGCGAGTCTCTTCCCATTTACATGCATTGTTCGTCCTTCTCGTTTTATTCCCCCGGGGATCAGACTCAGAAAATAGAATGGCTTTGTTCCTGTCTTTTACTTTACTTAACTACACCTTGTCGTTGTCGCTGTCAGTTTGTCATCCTGATCATGCATAACTCTGCATCATGATCTGCAACATCCATCAGATCACCAAATCAGCATTCACTCAGCAACCACGACCACCTCCTCCTCCATCCAACAATAGTACCAATACAAAATATCTTTTTTACCAGGGGAATTTCACCATTCAACACGAGAATTGAATAATCCACATTTTTCCTTTTTTCTTCAACCTGGTTTCAGTTTGACTCTTCTTTTCTTATCTTGGTTGGGCTCGTTCGTAAAGTAAAATGCGTACCATAAAAATAGCTGATGTGATGTTGATGTGAGTGAAACATACGAAAGTAAAGTTTAAGCCCGCAACGCAAAGTGAATGTGATGGTCTCAATGACGTTTTTTCTTTTCTGGGTGACTACCAAAAAGTACAGAGCAAGCCTGAAAATAATAATAATGTATGTGTTGTAATATCTCTGTTATCATCATCATCCTCTTTTTTCAGGGTGTTTCAGGGTGCACAAAGGAAAAGGAGGTAGAACACAATCATATTATTATAATATTTCTCTGCTCCTAACTCACAACGGAATTGAGCATACATAGATCAGCATGAGCATCAAAGAAAAAAGAAGCGAAATGAAAATGCGGATGATCAGTTTTTTTCTCCTTTGTGGATGTGGACGTATGTAATAACATGTTTGAAAAACCGAAGAAAATAAAGCCTGCCTACTTTCATGTTACCATCATCATCATCTAATATCATAATATCATAGCCTCTTTTAAAAAAAAGTTCTTTTCACAAAAACATATTACACAGAGAGTTTTCAGGGTATAATTCTTTGAGAGTAAAAGACGCTGACGATGATGATGATGACGGCTTGGTTTTTGGTTTGGCCTACCCCCGGCGGGCATGCAGCATCATCACATTTTACCATTACCAACAATTTTTACCATTTTAAAGTTTGTTTGTTGTAAAGGAACATCGAGTTCAGGCTCAGATGTGTGTTCGCTTCCTTGCCCACATTTTGTACACTCGGATGAAGCTTGTGAAAGAAAAGGAAAAACTTCGAACCGATTGCTTACTATAAAAATCATATTTGTTTCAGACCAGCTTCTTCGATCTCCCTTGAAAAGAAAATGTGTGCCATTGTGAGCTCTTTCTTTGCTTAGTTCGCTCAAAAATCCCTTTACAACAATCTCTCAACTTTTAGTCGGCATCGGCATTAAATAATGTATTCATCGGACGGATACTGCATTTGAATTTCAATTTAAATTGAACACCCCCCACAAAACTGCCGCAGCGGCAGAAAGGCTGAATCTGAGTCTCATTGAACTGAGCTGTGTCCGATTTCTGTGTCGGCGGATCTTCGCTTTTTTCAAGTAAAATATTCACATGCAGCATTAAATTGAGCTTGACTCGAGATTAGAGATGTGATGTGAGCGTCGTTCCGTTTCTGTTCTGTATTTTTGACCAAGCATGTAAATGTAAACATAGTTTATAATAGGATATGATATTATGCTATTAAATTCAGTTTACAACTTGTTCCATCCCATCTCACATCACACACATGTAGAATAGCTCAGTTAAGTCTCAAAGTTAATGCTTCATTATTTGGTTATGATTAGCATAAACTAAAGAGGAGGAAGACTGAAATGAATGCATGTGATAAGTAGAGTGTTGCTTTTGAATTTTCAATTTTGAAAAGAAGCAGAGAAGTAGGAACAAACATCAAGAAGCAGCGAAGATTATAATTTGTGCATTATTAGAACACGTCGTTTTTTCTTGAAAAGCTTCAATCATTTCAATTCAATAGATGAAAATGACGATGATGATGGGCAGTAGTAGTTTAGTGGGCATCGTGCTTCATCATTTCGTAAGACATGACTATGACATGACATGACACGATAAGCATAAAGCACTCTTCTCTTGTGGTCAGTCATACAAAGAAGAAGAGGCTGCTGCAAGCAAGCAAAGGCAAACGCTGAGTAGAGACAGAAGTAGTGGAGCAAGGTAGAAAAAAGTGGAAGGGCTACTTAGGCTACTTACTACTACATACAGCTATAATACAATCAAGCAACAAACTAACAACCTAACAACCATCAAAATCGTGCTCATGCATCACCAACAACCGTACGTCCGGAGAAATGAGGCCAACTCAAGCCAGCTCGAGTAAAGTAAGACAAACAACATCACATAACAGAAACACATTGACTCACTCAGACTCACTCTCCATCTTCATTTCGCATCTGCATAAATACGGCACACACAAACTCAGATAACCATGCCATAACCAAGAAAACCCCAAACAGACCGGCAGCAGTTAGTAATAATAAAGCTCACGAACATTGTTGTAATGCTCACCTCATCTCATCTCACTCACTTTTGTCAAGTTATAATGGTTGTTGAGCTTGTGCAGAAGGCTCTTTTCTTCTTCCTCCTTTTCGAATAATGATGATTATAAATTTTAAGTGTGTTTCACAGACAAACACAGAATTGTAGGCAGACGGATGAATTCAATGTGGATGCATTTTACTTCATTTCATTTTATTACGTAGCCAGAACAGTGTCGTACTGTGTGACAGACGGCATGAATTATTATCCTGCTTTTTCTCATATTGTCACATACAAAACAAACATGGCACAAACACAACCCCATTGTTTTCCCCGTTTCAGCCTGTGTTCAGCCTTACATTGTTGATAATGGTAATGTACCATTTCTTAACTTCACTTGGCACTTGGTACCGTCGCGAAGGTACCATCGTACATAATCAGAGTTTGAGATTATTTGCCAGATTGGCCACAGAATTTTCTGTCTGTTCTGGGTTTATTATCAGTAATGTATGCCACCACACCGCTACTGCCAGAGCCACAGCCACAGCCACCCCCGCTCCGAAGCCAGATGAACAAAGTAAATTTTTATTGCCCCTTTGGTAAGAAAGAGACAATGCTGCTGCAGAGAATGAGGGAACTGTGTAAAAGTAAAAGGAAGGAAGTCGCAACTGGCAATTGAATGAAACTCTAAAATAAATAATAAAGCGTGGAGCATTTTGTATTTTTGACCATTTGAAAATATTGTTCAACTAAAGTAAAACTCATCATCGCGATGATCATGATTTTGTCCTTTTTTGTTCAGTACAAAGCAGGCAGAAGCAGGAAGTGGGAGCATAAATAACCTAAAGTAAAAATAAAACTTGCCTCTATTATCAAATTCTATTTTCGTCTCTCCTCCACTTCTCCACTGCGACTCGATTATGCATTGAAATGGAAACTCATCAAAACGATTTTCCTATTGAATGGTAAAATGTGGCCAGCTTTTGTAATTTCTCACGTACAGGCACAATACGCAATAAAATAACATCAAGATTAGGAATTACCAATTTGGTGATAATGACGCTGCAAATCGGTATGATGCAGATGTAATGTAGTAGGAGGAAAAATAATCGATGACGATGATACACATTGTGATTGTGGCACTTCTTTCGCACCGCGTCACACATAATACCTAAAATTATTGGAAAAATAGTCTATGTATAAAATTCACACTCTTCGCTCTCAAATTCTTTTTCTTGTGTCAACATGCTAAAAGAGAACAAAGAGTTGAAATAGAAATGTCTCAGAGTGGTGTGAATTTGAGGAGCAGCAGCTCATAGCCCAAATTCAATCTTTCACACATCACATCACTCACATCAGTCACCAGAATTCTTTTCCAATGATCCGTTCAATTGCACAACCTCAGCAGCTCACATTAAAGAAGACGGAAGAAATAAAAAAGGTTAAGCGCTAAGCCATAATAAAAATAAAATAATAATCCATAAAGAATTATTGTATGCCTAGTTCACAATTTTTATCTCCCCTTCTTTAAAAGTTCTTTAAAAGTAAATTTGAAAAGGGAAATCGCTCCATGTTTCTTTCTTTGCTTGAAAAATCCTTTTCTCTCTTTAAATATTGAAGTTTTTCTGAAACTAAAAAAACGAACAAGGAAACCAAACGAATGATGATCATGATCTACAAAGATTTTTTTTTCTCCAAAAAAAGTGAAGAACGCATGTAAAATAGCTGCGTGTTCTGCATTCTCATCGTAATGCTCATGCACAGTACTTTTTATCGCTGCTCCCTTCGTTCCTCGTCTTAGACACACACATCATTTAGAGAGATCACTTCTCCGCTTTTATTCTTGTCGAATAAAGTAAACTGAATGGTAAATGGGGGTGGGTATTTTCAGCTTGGTTTCGCTTCGATTTTTTCTTTTCTTAACATCGTTTCATCATCGTCATCAACGTCGTCCTTTTTTCTCCTCCTATTACGCCTCTGCTCCAAAAACTGAGCGAGCACTTTTGTGGGGGTGAAAGAGAAAAGATGACAAAAAAAATCTGACAGAGGCTTCGTTTGCCTGGCAGAGGGATGAAGTTTAAATAAAGGCTAAATAGAACCGAGCCGCATTTGTACACATGTCTCATTTCTGTCTTCTTGTCTTGCAGGAGGGGTTGCTTTTGCTTCTCCTAATGGCACTGACTCTGAGTTTATGCGTGGGATTTTCATTCCATTCTCCCAAAAATAATCCAAAGGTCTTTTTCTTAAAGGCTGTGAATACGAGATGAAGCAATAAATTTTGTGCAGCACAATTCTACTCTAACTTTAACTGGTTCATTTGAGAGGGTGACACAAAATAAAATGGCATGGGATGGGATACCGTAAACTAAAGCAAACGAAAAGTATCCCTTTCGTGCACTGAGTAGAGATTACTCTTTTTTCATGAATGATGATGAGATTCGATATTTTATTATGAGAAGAGAATCTGATAGCTTTTCTATTATTACCATCACATCCACCTAACCACCGCGCTTCTGCTCCACTCTCCTCAAAATCGTCTCCCTTGAGATGTGTCGTCTTGCGACTTGAAATTGAAATTTTTTGAGTAGCCCCATTAAAATTGTTTGAAGGGAAAAAGATTGCATTTTCATAGTCAAAGTTGCTATACGCTAGAGTCAATTTTTAAAGCGTAATCAACATTTTTATCTATTTCGTCCAACTCGCAAAAAGTGGATTGCTTCTTCTAGCTATAGAAAATGGGTTGCACTCACTCACTACTGCATTTCGCATGATAAGCCATAATAATACGATATTGTCTATTGTTACACTGTGTAGTAATGCGTTACTTGGGTGGCGGTGGCATATGCTCATATTTCGCCTGCATTATCTGCAGAAGGGCGAGCCACAGCCATAAGCTAGCCGAGTTTTACATTCTTAGAGTGGAGTGCAGAGCATTCGATTTGGAATAGAGTATCTGTGGCAGTCACGACTCAGCATGACATCATAAAATATCATTCGCTCACTTTACTTCTGCAATAATAATGATAATGATATCGTC
>VYYJ01000242.1:0-15078 GCA_021029165.1 Cyphoderus albinus
GAAGATTTAAAGCTTCAATGTGGTGGCATTCGAGATCCACTGCTCCTTCGGTCATGAGGTATAAATGGAACGCTTGCAAGTAAACTGACATGGGACCTCGAGTAGTTTTATTGTCCATGCATTCAAACAGTTTACTGATAACGGTCTTGTAGGAGACATCCTTGCTGTTTACCGTGAAGCGATCGCGATTAAAAAACTCGATCGCAATTAATATCAGCAATGCGTACTTGAACATATCGGAGGAATACGACTCTGTCTGGATTAATGACGCTGCGATTTTAATAAGGTCAACATTGTACGGTAAGCGCCAGGTCAACACGAGGCCCCTAACTAAGGCTTCCACCGTTTTCAAAATCCTCAACTTATCTTCATCCTCGTAGTTATCATGGAGAGACTTGATAAGTAAGGGAAGAACGCTGGTCTCCTGCTGCAAAAGCTGATGTCCTTCTTTAGACGTAACCGCAATATTGTACAAAATATCCAACAGTTGTCTCATGAAACTATCCAGAACGAGCTTCTGGTTCTTCCCAACCGTGGGTTTTGCGAGCTCGACATAATACTTGATTCCCGTGCAAAGTTCATTTAAGTCGGAATCGCTCCCTTGAATAGCATTCTTCAGTAAGCCCTAAATATAGGTTACAAAAACATTTAAAACATCTCGAAAAAGCCTCCATCCATCATCTTTAATTAAATCCCACAAAAAAAGACAAATTTCAATCCAATCAACGTAGTTCAAAATCATAACTTACTTCAAACTTAATCAACGCTGCTTCTTTTTCCTCAGATGTCCCACTCGAATTTGCGGACCTCGACCCTTTACAACGCTCAGTTGGCACACTACTATTGTCAGAGACAGTTGAGTCCATCTTTGACGCTGCTGGGTTGTTAAGATGACAGAAAGACGAAAACGATTTCAAGTCAGTTTATAAAATTACAGCTGAATTTAATATGGATGAACACAGTTAAAACTAAAATGCAACAGTTTAATATTAATACAGTTTAGTTAATTACTGAGAGGATGACAACAACAAAAAAAGAAGTTTTTATTACGAAAAAATTGGTCACGAACGACCACACCGCACCGTACTCAAGCGAGACTGTGAGTGAGAGTGAGCGATGAAGACGAACTTCAACTGACAATGTTTTTCTCTCTTTGCTCTTTCGTGCCTATCCGACAAAGGAAAAGGCGAAGTGCTGGACGGTTTTCCAATTGACAGCGCTGGCCGGAATTGGGGCAAGTTGCACCAATTGCGACTCTGTTAAAAAATACCTCCTCCTCTGCAATTTATAGTTTTGGTGTGTACTTGTGCTTTGTGCAGGCAGGTGCAGACAAAGGAAAATCTATTCTGCCCTGCCTCCATCCTCAGTACAGTCTACCACTACGTACTAGTACCCATATACCACTAGTCAATTTTACGCTATTTGAGCAAGTCAACTCACATGTGCATGTGAAGTGAAGATTTTTTAATTTTACATTTTCTGATGAATTTCATAGTTTGTAATAATTAATTACAATTTTCCACTAAACCCGCTGGTTGAAAATCGTTTGAAAGATTTATGTTATCATGTACGTACAAAGTATTACTAATGACTAAACAAATCGCCAAAAATTTGCTGCAAGAAGTTTGTGCGAAACAAGCCTTGACCCATATGAGACTTGGGAAGTTGGGAATATGGGGTATTCAATCCAATTCCGGACCATTGTTGTTACTTTTTCATATGCCTGATAGGCCGATTAACTTCAGCGACAAAGTTCTGCAGGGTATGGATTTTCTACATGACAATTGTCTACAATCAATAATGAATTAGCATTAGCAATAAAAATAGCATAATCTTTATTAATATACATATTTATCGAAAGAAATCTCTTTTTGTAGTTTTTAATGTAAATATAATAACAATCGACATCGACCAAACTTCATTAAGATTGGAATTTTAAGACAAAGCCAGAAAAAATGCCAAAATCCCCGAAACCATTTATTAGCAATCATGTTGAAGGTTGAACGGTTTCATTGTTGCACAATTGCACAATTGCACGGTTCTCTAATGCTAAATACACTATCACGGAGGCCAATGCAGTGTCCTTGGATTTTTTGTGTCTTTAAAAGTTGACTTGTTTCTAGTTAAAATTTTAACCACAAATGATTTCACAACCAAACAAAACTGCTTGTTTCTGTAAAGTGGATGGGCTCAGTGTTCATTTGAGTTTTTGTACATATTTTTCAGTCTTCGTCTTATCTATTCTTCTAACCATACTTAAAACTAAAACTTTAATTTAAATCCAACCTAACAAAAAGTCAGTTTTGAATTATCAAAAGCTGCCCTTTTTCGTCGTCCGTTCGCGATATCAACCTCAGCACCACGTCAGTAAATAAATCTACCATCAAATGAAGCACTAAAAATTGAACAAAGAGAAGTCAGACGTTCTTATCTTTCAGCTTCTTACTTACTCAGACTGACAAGCCCGTCCACAGTGAGACTCATGACCAATGTATCACTCCACTCCAGCAGCATCATCATCCATACGATGTACGTAAGAAACTGACAGATGCACGGATTTTTTTCCTCAAAAACAAGTCAGAGACCCCAGAGTTCTATAGTACATCATCAATCAGCAGATCAGCACCCTCTCCGTAATAAATAACCATCCGATTCATATTGCGCAGCACTTCCAGAGCAAAGATAAAAGAAACTTGTAAACAACTCTTTTCAGTCTCCGTCAGCTATCGAGTCAATGTCAACGCACTAACATAACATTTCTGGACGTGGAACCATTTTCTGTCTCCTCTGTATAGGTAATTAATTAGCAGGGAATAAGTGACCCGACAAAACAAAAACTCCTAACAGTGACACCGAATTTCCAGGATAAGAGTAAACTGACGCCTGTGACATGTCAACAGTGACCACCGTTGCGGCGGTTGCAGCCGCACTATTTCTCGTTACCATCATTCCCTACACCACAACTAATGTACTGGAAGACAAGTTATTCACCCTCTTTAATGAGGATGATGTCGACTCGCCTCACCCTCTGAACTCCATTCTCACTGTGAATGAGATCAACCACGGGCTGAAGCCGTCATGGAAGGTGAACGCTAGAGCTATAGATAAAATTAATTAATTAAAAATCTCGAACTAACTCTTTTCAAAATTGTATTGATCTTCTCTGTAGGCCGGTCTCAACTTTCAGCCCTCGACCCCGCTCTCGTACATCCGGTCGCTCATGGGCACTTTACTTAAGACCCCGAAGAAACTCCTCCTTCCCGTAGAGAAACACAATCTTACTGGACTAAGAATTCCAGAGGAGTTTGACGCCCGCGAAAAGTACCCGTATTGTCCATCTTTGCGCGAAGTTCGAGATCAGGGCGGTTGTGGATCATGCTGGGTATGAGAACAAACTAACAATAAGAAGAATTCATAGTCAAAGAAAGACAGTTTTGACGTCATTATACTTGTTATGCAAAATATAAAATATAAGTTTAAGTTTAAACTAAACTTATTAAAATAAGTATTTTCTTTCAATAGGCATTCGCAGCCACGGAGGCAATGACAGACAGGTACAATCTTGTTCATTCACACTCATTGACTCATTGTTATTACATTTGCCAAACGATCCAGTTAAATTCTAACTCTGATGAACTTTGTTCACTTATTTACAGATTGTGCATCGCAACGAGGGGCAAGAGCGCTGGATTCCGGTACTCAGCAGAGAACCTCGTGAGTTGTTGCGGGATCCTATCACTCTGTGGTTTCGGATGCAATGGCGGGTTTCCCAGTTCAGCTTGGTATAAAACTACCTAGTCCGCTTTAAATTAACTGTTGACGTTCGTAGTGGTAATCATCGTAACCATTCTTTTCTTGCCAGGCGTTACTGGGTGAGTCATGGAATCGTGAGTGGCGGTCCATACGGATCCAAGAAGGTGAGATGTTAAAAAAACACGCGATAATGCGAATCGTTGGGCCGATGGGCGCCTTCTTAATAATAGATACGAAAATTTTAATTATTAATCGCTTTTTATTGTTGCAGGGCTGTCAGTCATACGAGATACCTCCTTGTGAACACCATGTGGTCAGTTTAATTTTCATCACAACATTCTATTAAATCTAAATGTAATTAGACCTGCTAAGCAGATCGTCCTTGCTATAAATTAACAAATTTTCTATTTTAAAACAGCCCGGCCCTCGCCCAAACTGCACGAATGGGAAAACCCCAAGATGCGCGAAGTCATGTGACGCTGGGTATTCAGTGCCGTACAAGCAGGACCTCCACTTTGGCGCCAAGTCATACGGGGTAAGATCCATGGAACGAAAACGTTCATGTATTCGAAATTCGCCATCCTATCATAGGATTCCTATGTAACCCAAACATTCCCCCGAATCCTAACCAGGTGAGCACTTCAGTGGAGCAGATCCAGGCAGAGATCCTGAAGAACGGCCCCGTTGAAGCTGCCATGATGGTCTACGACGATTTTATCCTCTACAAATCGGGTGAGTGTGATCCCAGTTTTAAAACTCGCTTATCAGTATAACTTTACGAGTTACAACAGAACGAACGCTAAATTACGTTTTTTATAATTAAAGGTGTCTACCACCACGTTAAGGGTTTTCGCCTGGGCGGTCACGCGATCAAGGTCCTTGGATGGGGTGTCGAAAATGAGGTTCCTTACTGGTAAGCAGTGTCTTTGTTTATTGTTAGTATACATAAAAACGTTATCGTGCTCTAACGGCTACATTCTTGTAACTTGCAGGCTCGTTGCCAATTCGTGGAACAACGACTGGGGCGATAATGGGTTCTTCAAAATTCGCCGAGGAACAGACGAATGTGGGATTGAGAGTCTCGGGGTCACCGCCGGAATTCCTAGGACCGACGGGTTCTGAGGAGTTCTCAATGAGGACATTATGATGGTTCATTATCATCACATCCTTGTTAAAATACTCTTCACTTTTTACTTTTACAGACACGATTTTGAGTATAGGCTATACATGATGGAATATCTCTGAAATTGATCTGAGTTTGTTTATTGACCAATTGTTATGCGTTATCGATTACTGTTAAAATCTGAGCTATCCTGTTATATTGTCACAAATTTTTTACTCGACACTCGGACGATTTAATAAATACAAAATTGTTTCTTTAGGAATTAACGTTGGCAAGGAATTAACAAAAAGCAAGCAGTCCTTCTAATTCAATACTGTTTTTACTAAATGACGTACAACAGAAGTGATAAAAATATGGATTTTTGGAGTTTGATAAGTCTTCACAAAACCGTCTGCCTTTGATCTTGTTTTTTTTAGACGAGACAAGCTCTTTATTCATAAAAGTATAGATGCATCAATCAATTTTAATCTTGAAAGATAAATTTTAAATATATATAAATTATATGCCAACGTATTTATTTTCAAATTCAATATGTTGGAACATAAACAATTAAAATTAGTAACTTTAAATACTTTAATATTACAATGAATCATTTAAGTATGTATATTACAATTACGATACATACATACACGCTACGCTACATACGCATTTCATTCATCTCCTGTTCATACTTCTTGTCACAGTTGACATTCGGCACTTTCATATCAAGATATCATCCGATTTCAGACGCATGTGCATTGTCGCTTTAGTGGAAACTTTTTCTGAGACTTCCATTTTCACTTTCGGGACTCGGTTTTTCGTTTAGACATTTTCGGAAATCTTGATTTTGGTGTGAGGTGATATTAAACAGCAGAAATCAAATTTTAATTACTATTGGCAATTTACTCGGAGAAGTCGGGAGAACGAGTAAAGCAGCCGAAAAAAATGTGCAGATTGAAATAATGAAGCATTAAAATGGAAATGAAAATTGAATAAAAACAGAATTTTGTGTCATCACCATCAGCTCAAATTTTGTAATTGAGAAATGATTGATGAGTAATTTCAATGCGTGCAGCCGCATTCATAAGATCAAAGAAAAAATGCTTCATTGTTGTTGAGTAGAAAGAAACAGAAAGGCTCAAAGTGAGCATCTCTCAGTGTTCTTTTGTATTACTTATTACTTTGTACTTACAAGAAGAAAGCATGGTTCAAGTGAAAGAAAATGGAGGGAGCCATTGTGTTGCGAAATTGAGTAAACTGCTAGCATAGCAGTAAACTACGCTCAAGTAAAAAGCAAAGCTTCATCTCTTTTTAAAGGATTTTCTTTCGGCTTCTTCTCAGGGCATTGACCTCTCCCGCACACAAAAACATTACACACACACACACACAACGATGATGATGATTATTGCTGCTTGAAATCCACGCTTCCTTCTTCCACTTCATCCTCCCACTGCACTGCTCCGACTCCAAAACATTTCCAAACTACATTACTCTGCTACAGCATTTTCATTTTCCTGTGGTTTCCAACTTCCAAACAAGAGGAACGCAGCTTTTTCTCTGCTTTTCTTTCTCAAGCCTTCTTTTCGCCTTTTCATCTCCACCGTTGTTGTATATTTAGTGTAATGGTCATCTTCATCCTTAAAAATCTCTGCATCATTTGGAGATGTTACAATACGACCAGCGGGCTTTTATTTTCAATTACAACTTACAACTGAATTTGGAAATGCAAAATGAGCTTATGTAAACTTTAAATTCTAAAGTGTTCAAATTTTGTCCGAATGATGGTAATTTAAAGAAGACAATAATTACAGGATAATTGAAAGCAAAAAATTACTCGATTCCGTCCCTTATTATAATCAATCAAAGTGCGCTGTGGTACGAACTAAGCTTGGAGACATGTATACTTAAAATAATAATGCGGGGGGAGCCTGATAAAAAGGTAAAGGATTTTCTCTAAGTCGTAATTGGTTCATGTTCAGAGTACGCACACAAGCTCAAGCAAATGTTCTCTGGAGAAGTCACTTATGTGAATATGAGAGAAAATTTGACGTTTGGTGGGTAATTGAATGGAGGGATGCAGGAAAGGTACTAATTACCTGCTCCTCTCAAGTATGAAATTAAACAAATGAACGAGCTAAATCTTTCTAAAGCTAAATTTCTCGTCTCCATTTTATTCTGCTATGCAAGCAATGTTTCTAGTTCTAACCATAGGAAATTAGAAAATATAATATTATTATTCTATACCTTTTGTTATATGTAACCATGATCATGAACTAGATGCGAAAGTTTTTTCAAAGTTTACCTTATCTCGTTTCGTACTATTTGCTAGACTTTTCTAGTAATGTGCCTACTATTATGTAAAAGCTCGGTGTAGGAAATTTAGTATTATTTAAATTTGTTATTCCTTTTTCATTCAGAGGCCTCTCTGCTAGCTGAATGATGACGGCAAGGAAATTGAAATACATGTGTCTAATTAATTAGATTGTTTGCTACATAACTCGTCTGTTAAAAAGGACAATGTTAAAATGGGAAATTGGGGAAAACATTTCTTTCATTTTTCATTTGATTTCCGGCTGTACCCTTTAATGGGATAAAGAACGATGTTACTGAAGTGACAATTTAATATGTCGTAGTCTGTTCACTAACAAAGCTGTCAGTAAGACAGTAATGGAAATAATTGACTCTTATTTTGTTGTCCATAAGTTTCATAATACACCCGTCTTGTTTCTTTAATCGTAGAATTAATACTTTATTGCAGGAAGGGTATGATTGATTTTTAGAGAGAAAAATGTCATACCAAATAGGATTAATGTGAAACCATATTAGTGGAATCTGAAAAAATTAAAAATTCTAACTTTCACTCCTACATAGTTTTTCAAAAAAAATACAAACAGTAATTAAAACACAATTTCCCTAACCAACACCAATAACACCTGAATGAAACTGATACATTTATTATGTCTACCTAGACACTTACCAGCAAGGAAAGCATGTTAAAATGTTTTTGGCGAAAGCTAACTAGAGTGAGAAGGCGTCATATTAATAATTCTACTTTCCCCCTTCCTAATAAATCGGACGGAGGATTAGTAAACCGAAGTGATTGAGTGGAGCAACCCCACCTCATTAATACGCTCCTGATGTTCATAATGAGAGGTGGGCCGGTTATTCCTAAAAAACCTAAACTTTCACTATTCATTCCTAATTCGCTCATATCATATCATTCAAGATGACTTCAGTTGTATTGCATGTTGCAACGTTATTATCCTTAAGCAGGACGTCATTTCCATAGTACAAATGAATTAACTTTCATTAATTACGAACGAGCTAAGAGCTTTTGTTGTAGATTTTTCCCAAATGTTATGTTTGGCCGTTGTTGTTGTTTCGGTGAAAAAGTGAATAACGAAGAGGAGAAAGAGAGGGAGAAAGAGTAAGAAAAACAAACCCTCTTGAGCTGTAACTTCATGACATGCAACCATATTTACCTTGCTCGCTGTAAACATCATTGTTTTTGTTTTGTTTGCAAAGTTTGTTTCTCTGACGTATTGTAGTACACAATGAAATTTCACTTTGTCCCGTACGATGCAATGATTGTGCCAGAATATTTATTAATAACAATAAAACTTTCCCTCGGTACTACAACACAACACCAGGAGAAAGGAGAAAATGGCAACTGGCAACGGCAATGCGTCCACCTTACTGGAACAGCATCGCATCGACTTGCCTTTTTTCTGCTTTAGTCGATTGTTGTTGCCTTTACATTTTTTTCTCCAGCAGCGTTCCAAGTTCCAAAATATAGCGTGTATTTTTTCAGTCCTGCGTGCTTCTTCTTGTTTACTTTCGCTGTGCACAAATAAAATATTTCACTTTGGGCACCACCTACAACCACGAACCAACCAGGTTTGTTGTGGCTTGCATGTCTTGGATGGATGGATGGAGGCGATGATGCCAGGTGGCTTGAAATATTCATAGCTCTTTTTTCTTGTACTTTATGAAATTGCTTTCATTTTGCCATTCTCGCATCGAATTTATCCCAAACGTCTCACAAATGTGCGTAACATGTGTTTAATTAGAGTAATGCCGTTTGCTTGGTATTGTGCCAAAAGGTATTTTCAGAAAGTGCTTTTTAGTGCCGAGCTCAAAATTGCGAGTGACTGACGATTGACTTATGTGGAATCTGACGGACAGAAACTTTATTTACCTGAGAATAGCAGAAATTTATCTGATTGCAGTATAATAACCGCGAATAAAAGTGTAGTGCGATGGGTGGGTCCTTTTATGTTTTCCTGTGTTACAGCGACAGCAGAAAAGCACAAAGCAGTTAGCAACGGAACTATTTCTTTGCTAGATGAATTTTTTTTAGCAATTCTCTGTCATTTTGCTGCTTCGTTAAATTTTAATATCCGATTAAAATGTCTGTTGGGATTGGACTATTTGGGTTCAACGAAATATGTTCAAGACTCTGCATGCTTTCTCATGGCACAATTTTTCACGAAATGTTTCTATTAGTTCCATCACATCGCATTTTTTCACCTTGCCAGCATTACTTACAGCGGGGAATTCTCGCTCCCACGATTTTACCCTTCCGTTTCATCTGAGTACATTGAACGATATTCCTGACCATAAATCGTGTTAATTCGCTTAAATAAACCATTTTTTCTCCCATTTAACCAACTAAAAAGTAACTGTGCACTATAATATTGTAATATCTCCCACGCATTCCAACAGAAGGTATAAAAAAATAAATAAATTAGAGAAGCAAGGCTGCTAAGTTCAATAAAAAAACCACTGCTCCATGAATCATCAGAGCTTCGCGTTGCCAGTTTTCTTTTCCAAGAATTCATGCATTGATTCTCGAGAAAATATTACGCAGTTGTGGAGTCGTTGCTGGCAGAGCAGAAAAGGATGCCATCCAGGAAAAGCCCCCACTAGAAAAGGATGCACAAGGCATAAGCTTCACATTCTCATATTCTATTCTTAAATATTGATTTCGCTTTCGCTTTTCATTCTACACTGTACACACCTCCAGATATTCTCGTGTGAGAATTCATAGCCCCAAGTACATAAACATCCATTCCGTTCCATCCGAAGCTTCTTCTTCTCTGGAGCGTCAACATTTTTATCTCTGCAGGTTTTTAGGTAGAGGTGTCATAAAACGGTAGGTAGCAGCAGCGTCACACACAGCGTTTAACTGGTGTGACCGTTGCCCATCGTAATAAGTAAAGTAATAAGAGCTCGTCTCCCACCGGTTTAGATTCCACGGTTCATGAGATCACCCTGTGAAAAGTGCAAGGAGGCGAGATAGAAAGTCCGTCGCGTTGCGTTCTGATGCGTTGTGCTGGGGGAAATCAGGGGAAAAGTTTCGAGGTGCCTACATCTTGTGGCTGCAGAAGGCAGAGAGGAGCTCACAACTCCAGATCATTGTCAGCATCAACAAAGCCGCCACCAAAGAGCAAAGACGAGAGAAGAAAAGACTTAGCCGGCGAGCGTTGGGGAGTGAGAGAGAGGAGATGAAAATAAAAGTGTATAGTTAATAGGTTGTGGTGTTGGTTGGTGGTATTGCATGTACCCCGTAATAGAACGCAGTGTGAGCATTTGGGTGAGAGTTATTTTTTTATATTTTTGGGGCTTTACAAGCCAAAAAATCGATCGGGGGTACACGTGCCGCATGGAGTAAATAGTGTAAACTCTCTTACTCTCCTCAGCGACTCCTATACTTACATATTAGATCTTGTCTTGTGTGTACCTCCAGAATAACTTTTTCTTCTCTCCTTTTCCCTCTTTCTTTATGACTATTTTTCTTTCTCTCTCGTCTTTCTTTCGCCTGATAACATTACGCGTTCCATCTTGGCAAGACGATGCACTCCTACAGAGTATGAATGCTTCTTGTTTCTCCTTGTGTGAGCATTTTCCATTTCTTCCTTCCGGTTAATGCATGTAAGTTGAAATTCCTCGTTTCCAAGTTTCGTACAGCTGAAGCTTACTTTCCTAGGTAGGCTTTTCGAAATCCCTGGGACGCTTTCCACATTTTACAAACCTTCGAATAAAACTGATGATCTTCATATAATGTACATTGATAAAGAGATTGTAGAAAAATTACACACAAACTATAAGACGTAGTTATGCATAGTTAAAATGAGAGCGTCTGTTGTGCGTCTTCTGGATATGCTCACTAGACAATCCACGAAGGTAATTGTACGTGTTCAGAGTCAGACTGAATAACATCCCCGGATGAGATAAAGAGTCGGAGGAGAGGCAGTTGAGAAAGTGCTCGTCCTTTCTTCTTACTAACTCGAAAGCTGTTTTACACGTATTTGAATCCATTGTGGGAATTTCGTATTACTTCACCTGCTCGTTTTCCGCCTTTCTTCCATTCTCCTTTCCAGTTTATTGTTCGCTTTTTATGTGCCATCACTGTTCCCATTACATCAGTTCAGTTTTGGTTTAAGTTCGTTTGAAACGCAACGAAATATATGAAATAGATGCTGCGTAGAAAAAGAATAAGTAGTCGTACAAAAGACATCTTCCAATTTTCCCCCAACTATTTCCATATTATTCTGCCGTTGGTACAAAATCTCCGCATCTTTCTCTTCAAAACACCCATACAAGCCTAATGCCTACCTGTTATCTTCAACGTGTGCATCTTTGAAATAAAATAAAACACATTCATACATTTGTTCTTTTTTTGACGACGACGTGTGGCCTGCCGCCCCTAAGCGGCCAATCTAGCCAGATGAAGAAACTACGATAAATACTTTGTACAACATGAACACACACACACGCCATAATCACAACAAAATCCGACTTACTTAAAGCACTCAAATGTGCATTGTTTCTCCATCCACGATCTCACGGTTTCTGCACGAGTGTGATGAAAAGTGCTTTTAGGAAAAAGGCCTGTCTTGTCTTCCAGAAAGAAACCAAAGCATTCTTAGCCGTTTGATAGAAGCGACTTGTACAAAAACTTTCATTCATCATTCCCTTCCTGCACTTTTCTTCCTTTTTGCCAAGAAATTATTGACAGCAACTAAAAACAATTTTCTCATGAGCAGTTTTTTACGCAGAAAAGAACAAAAATAGTACCAAAGTACTTCATGGAGAAAGAACGAATAAAAAAGCCTAAGGATAGGTTTAGGCAAAACATATAAGTGTATTTGAACCGGATTGTGTCTATACTACACTAAACCATCAGGATTGAGCAACTAATGCTATTATTTTTATATTATCTCATGCTTACAAGTTCATTTTCTTTATTTACTTTCCTTCTCTGTACCTGAAATAGAAAACTTCATAAGGAAGGAAAAGAGGTTACGTGCAACGCAATGCAGCCATAATATTCGTCTTAAAAAAGATGAAAGGATATTTTTGAGATGAAAGCATATCATCAGAGCTTATTTTTTCCAAGTAAACGACACAAACTTTTCTTTTAACCTGAATAGATGCGCAGGCATAAAATCATTGATGAAATGTGGCAAGTTTTTCTCGAGCTAGGGGTACCTAACAAACAATTCCATGGCTATTAACGAACTACTCTGAACATGGACAACAACGCAACGTCAGATTTCACTTTTCTCGAGATTACCCCGTTAATAATGCGCAGTATGGAGATCATGCAAATTACTGATTCAGTGAATGCTAGAATAACGATGAATCACTCGCTCATCTGATGGATTTTTTCATTTTGGGAGGCCAACTTTCCGTTGTAACAACGTATATTACACACTACCAATTTTTATAGACAGAGCCCGACCAAAATTGAAGAAGAGCACCGTCGGCGAGTCTTATCTTTTTCTTATCTACCGATTTTCTAATGATAGTGTCAGTTAAAACACGGAGAAGCGCATTATTACTAAACTACGAGTATTCATGGGTTAGGCACGTCCTAGGAAAAAGTTCCCACAAAACGTTATCATCATGATGATCATAGCTAAACACTTGGCTGCTCGTTAGAGTTGTGAACGACTTAATTGTTTCCGGAACTTCTTGTTGTATAATCCAACATGGTTTGTAATAAAACGTAAAAAAACTCCCTTTTTCTGTCGAGCCAACTCCAATTTATTATCGCGTTCTCCTCACTAAAGTGTACTCACGTATACGAAATACGAGCCTCAAACTCTTAAAACATACTGCGCATAATATGAACATTTCTAGTGAAACGGACACTCTAGAATCTAAATGTGTTTCCAGTTCTTGTTTCGCTTTTGGCGGAACCCTTTTTGCCTTCCTCCTTTGCAACAGGCTGGTTTTTACTAGGAGCAAAAAATAATAAATAAATAGCCCTATTAATGCATGCTCTTTTTGCTGCTCTTTCATTTTCACGGAACAGCAACTGTATACATTAAAAAGTAGTATTTTAGATCAGATACGATGCAGTCTAGTTGGTTTGCTAAATTCCATTTAGTAAGATTCGTTGTCATTTTTGGACGGTGTGGTAAGCGAAAAAAAAGGAAATTTAACAAGCCATGTAAGATAAATTAAGGCATTGGAAATTCCTGTAAAGTGGGTGGGGATAACCAGAGACAAAATCAGATTCAATTTTGTTTTTATTATTTATTTGTTTAAATACATATTTTATGGTGTGCGCAGTATGAAAATTTTTGCTGGAGAAAGGAAAGGGCGAGAGTGGCTGTATGATACAATGAAGCCTCATACTGTTTGTGTCAGCGCAGCGTGAGCTATTGTTTTGCTGCATTATGTCTTATGAAAAGAAATTGGGAAAATAAGCTCGTAAGGGCTAATGGCGAACCTCTCAGTTCATAAATCATTTCTAGAAAACAATGAACAACTCACAAATAAACATATACATAACACAAACTTCACTTTACTTGGGCGCGGGGACTGCAAGTAAAATCGACATTACAAAAGTGTCACCATCACCATTGAATTCAATTCAAAAGTGAGTGGACTGGAATGAGCAAAAAAGAGTGTTTTTTCCTGCTGTAATCCTGTCACTATCATGCAGATAAACACATCAACAAAGTAAAACTATACCTGTTCTCGACTCACTTTATTCATTCATTTGATAAAAACGTTTTAACCGATAACCTCATTTCCTTCCCTGTTATTCAATATTCTACCATTCATTATTAAAATTTAGATTGGAAATGAGAGAGTATCAAGATGGGAAAGTAGATTGTAACCAACTGACACGGGATGAGGGAAGACAGTGAAAATATTGAATAGAATTTTCTTCCTCCAATCTCACTACCCTTCCTTCCCTCCACGTCGTCATTATCATGAGATGGATGAGGTAAGGATGAAAAGTAAAAGTGCAGTGTGGTTTCTCATGCTTAGATTATTTTATAGTGTACACCGCGTAATTCGGCATGAACGATACGACTGAACGAGAGGGTTATGGATGTGTGGAATATGGAAAATAATAACTTTGAAAGCTTTTTTCTAATATCACTATAAAATTGGAAATGAATTCAGCGGGGAATAATTTTCACTGGCAGTTTGAACATAGTTTTGTCATCCATGATGAGCAGGGATCGAGTGGTAATTTGGCATGGCGTTGACGGGGAAAAGTAGACTATGTGTGTAGTGGTTTCATTTGTGACAAGATTTTCATTTGCTCAGTCGGCAACACAAGGACGAAGCCTTGTTCCAATGCACTCTCGCAGAAGGGGGCGAAAGGGGAGAAAGAAAATTGCACTTTCTATTTAATAATAATAATAAAAAGCTCGGCTAATATCAGCAGGCCAGGTATTTCCATACACTTTTAGTTATTTTAGTTAATGTAATGTGTGGACGAGGAAAGCGTGTTCATTTAATGCACGATTTTGGTTTACGGCCAGAGTAAGTATTAATCTAGCGTTTTGTCCGCTCACCAACAACCATTATGCAGTGTCATGTGTTGGGAAACATATTTTTAAAATATTCAGCAGCAAATTACCATAAACAAATAATATTAGATAAGAGTCTTGCACACAGGTTGAAGTGGTTTGTTCCTTCGTGTCGAGCCATTGTTCTGACAAGCTCCGAAGCGAAGGACGACGAGTTCATGAGGCTTTGCATGGAAACGTTCCCTAATTCGGCCAATTTACTCCGGGCCGGAATTAGATTGGAGACATGGAGTTTCCATTCGAGTGGGGCTTCTGCTTTTTCCGAGCGAAAAAGGAAAGGACAGATAGATATTTTCTCGTATGCGCGTAATTAAACTGTCACAAGAGGAACGTGCAGGCTTGGCGGCAAAACCATAGAACATCCACAAACGGCTTCGTCCT